>PVKB01004817.1:0-121937 GCA_004027205.1 Ctenodactylus gundi
TTTTTTTTTTTTTTTTGAGACAGGGTTTCACTCTGTAGTCCAGGCTGGTCCTGAAATCACTGATGTAGCCCTTGGACTCAGAACAAAATGCCTGCCTCAGCCTCCCAAGTGCTGGGATTACAGGCATATGCTACCATGCCCAGCTTTGGGCTGCAAGGCAAGCACTTTTAACTGCTTTGCCATTCATCCAGCCCCACCATACCCATTTTATATGGTGTTGAGGAGTCAAAACCAGGACCTTGTGCGTGCTAGGATTTAGTCACTGTGCTACTCCGCTAGCCTCCAATTTTGGGACAACTCTCATCCTGTCCCATGACAGGAGCTAGATCTCAGACAAACACAAGAGGTGTGAAAGCAAAAACTTGGAAGGGGGAACAAGAGGGTCCGGGAAATGGGCACTCATCAGCCCACCTGTAGTGGGTAGACAAATTAAAGGCAGAAAAATCTAAGAAAACCCAAATGTGGCCGTCTAAGGTGCTGGCCTAGTGTGTGCAAGGCTGGGATCGCATCCCCAGCACACCATAAAGAAGAGCTGGGTTTGTTGGCACAGGCTTGTGTCCCAGCACTCAGGAGACTGAGGCCTACTGCTTGCCAGAAGCTTGAGGCCAGCCTCGGCTGTGTTGTAGTGAGTCCAGAACCAGCCTGGACTACACAGCCAAAATGGGCTCCAAATAAATAAAATGGAAAGGAAAGAAAAAAACATGTGACTAGTCGCCAAGGTGAGACTGACAAGGGTGAGCTCATGGAGAGGTCTCTTGAGCTGGTCACCTCTGGGAAAACTAGGTAAGCATCACTTCTGCTCAGCAGCTGAGTCCTGAGGTGAGGCAAAAGTTGCTATTGATGAGAAGACCAGCAGGTGGCAAGAGTGCCATGCTGGGACTCCTGCGACTGCCTGTTACCTAGGCTCACAGCTGTACCCTTTCCAGTGTCATGGTTTCAGTTCCCCTCAACTTACAAAGCTCAAACAAATTTCTCTTTTGTTCGATTGTAACCCAAACCAAACAGGAAAGAGGATTCTGGGAAATGAAGTCCCCATCCTCGGCCAAGAAATGAAATAAACAAGCTGCAATATTTTTGTGGAAATGCTAAATTTGGTAGTTAAAATCAGAATGAAAAAATAAAGACAAGTTTGGAATGATAACATTTGGCACTGTTATAAATAAAAATAAATTTCCTTCACCAGCTAGGTCCTAGCTCCTTTCTGACCAGATTGTAGTACTTTTCTCCTATACAGACACATGGATGAGCATAAGCTATAAACTACAAAAATTCAAAGGCAATCAAGAAAGCTTATATTAACTACATTTTACTTTATTTTTGCTTTGAGGGGTGAGTATTTTCAGTAATAACACAAATAGTTTTCAATAATATCCAAAGTCAAATTGGAGAATCTTGGCAGCATGCTTGAGGGTCTCTTGTGAGACCCCTAAGCCTGTGGCATGGGCCTGGTGAGCCTGGGTTTACCATGGCTCGCGTCCACATTTCAGGTGACACGTCCTCCATGTCGCTATGGGGAACAGGGGTCTCAGGGCGATGGGGTGGGGTGGGGATCCTGGGGTGGGCACCCTCCTGGTTCTTAGGAAGCTCGCTCAGTACTTCCTACTCAATACTGGGTCTCCCTGGTCTGCCTCTGGTTTCCTTCAGCTTGGCCTTATCCAAACTGGCGATTTACCCCGTGTCCAGCTGCTGGCCATTCTCTTAAGCCAACTCGAGGGTCTTGCTCCGTGCCTGACCTCATGATGCCCCCGTTGTTGCTGCAGCAAGAGACCAAGAAAGTAAATTTCAATGAAGCAAGTTGATGCTAAAAACAAAGGTTACCATAATAAGTAAACAACTGAGGCAGTGGGAAGGGGAAACGGGTGTGATGTATAAATTTTTTAAAAGTAAGAAGAAGAGGAGAAAACAAAGAAAGAAGGAGAACATGAACAAGAAGAACAAGAAGAAGGAGGTGAGGGTGTAACACAGAGGAATGAAGGGTCATGTGCTCCATTCCCTTCGCAGCCCTGCTTTGGGCACTGCCTCTAAATTCTACCTGGGTTCCAACTGTCTCCATCCCGTCTCTAAGGGGCTGAAGTCCCGAGACCCTAGTATCAAACTCAAACCTTTTTTTTTTTTTAAAGACTATCAGTGACTATATTTAAACACTGCCTGTTCTAATTTCTATGAACTAAGCCCAGATCCTCCTGGAGCGCCTCTGCTTGGGTGACAGCCTCACCCCTCCACCCCAGGCTTACGGTGTCTGAGTCACTTCTGGCACCGTCCAGGCACCTGCACTCTTGCTTAGGGTTTTGGTTCCTCTCAGCCTCCCTCTGAGATGCCGTGCCCCGAGCTTCAGTGGCCGTTACGCCCCTACCTCGAGGCCAGCTGCCCTCCTGCGCTCTGCATGACTGGCCACAGACCCTGTTTAAACCTCTGACCTGCCACATTAGCTGCATCCCAACCCTCCTATGCCTCAGGTAGTGGTCAGTTGTCAATAAAGTTTCCTCTGTCCTGTAGTGACATAGTCACTGGGCTGCATACTCTTTTCCCAGCACTGTTAGGTGAAACTACTGCTTCACAAAATTACAGGTAGGATGTTTGTACCACTTGGGTGGACAGATTGAACAATGACTGTTGCTTTGAAAATAAAACATTAATAGCCAGGTCCTGTGGTACAGGCCTGTAATCCCTGTACTTTGGGAGGCTGAGGCAGGAGGATCAGAAGCTCGTGTCTAGCCTAGGCAATATAGTGAGACTCTGTCTTAAATAAGGAATGAAAAGGAGCTGGGGTGGCTGGAAGAATATAGCACCGCAGTTAAAGTGCTTGCCTAGCATGCACAAGGCTCTGAGTTCAATTCCCCAGCATTACATACACTGGGCACGGTGATACATGCTTGTAATCCCAGCACTTGGGAGGCCGAGGCAGGAGGACTGCCATTATTAGTTTGAGGCCAGCCTGGACTACACAATGAGCTCAGGACCACCTGAATTGTTTAGCAAGATGCTGTCTCAAAATAATTAATTAAAAAATAAAAAGGGGCTAGGAATGTAGCTCAGAACAAAATCTCTATATACAATCCCCACTACCACAAAAGAAAAAGTTCATTTGAAATCTTTGGAAGCTTTTGTCAAAGCCATAGACTACAGAATGCAAGAATCATAGTAACGACAATGAGACCTGACTCCAGGATCTGGAGTGACCCCTTCCTCCCACGAACAGTCAGAGCTGGGAGAGACAAGCTTGCCTGCTGCCTAACTGAATGACAGGCTGAAATTCTCCTCTGCACGCTTCAGTGGCCTTCTCCCTTAATTGCCGGGATGCCTGCCAAGGGGGGTCTCTTTGGTCTTGTTCTTTGACTGTTATGTTCAGGGGTCATTGGGAACAGTGAGGACCCTCCCCATCTGACTGTCATATCTGCTATTGTGGTTTGGCTCTGGAATGTCCCCCAAAAGTCTCATGTATTTAAATGTTAATGGATTGTCTATGGAATCATGTGCTGTTGGTAGATTGGGGCCTAGTCTGGAGGGGTGGGCTACAGGGGTGTAAATTAAGATTAACAGCGTGTGAGTTAGGATTAAAGGTGTGTAGTGGCCACACCTTCCACGCCTGGATGCAGGAGGGGCTAATCACTGGGCAGACACCTGGAAGGATACATAAGCTGCTTCCTGCCTTCCTTGGGGGACTGGGACTAGGACTAGTCTCAGCTAATCTCAACTAGTCTCAACTTGCCTGCCTGTGTGTAATGTGGTGAGAAGCTGCCTGCACCTGTCTCTGCCATGTACTTCCAATGCTACAGGCTGCCCCTGAGTGGACTGTGACCTTCTGAAACTGTGAGCCAAAATAAACCTTTCCTTTCCTAAATTTGTGGGTGTCAGGTATTGAGTCACAGCAACGAAAAGTAACTAAGACATCTGCCGATCTTGGAATAGAGACAGGGGATACCTCTTTCTCTTTCCAGATTCCTTAACCTCCCCTTACCATTTCAGTGGAATCTTCCAAAATCCCCCCAAGCTTCTCCCTGGGGTGTCTTTTAAGCAATGTAAAGTCTTGTTGACTCACTCCAGATTTGAAGCCTAAACAATTAATATTCTTACCAGCTTTTGCCTGGCCCTGATACACAGTGGACCACCAGTCACACTGGCCCAAGTTTGGGACATTTGACTCGAATACCATTCACGGCCTACATAACTTTTGCTAGTACAATGGCAAATGGAAAGAGTTTCCCAGTGTCCAAGCTTTTCCCTCCTTTGCTCCCGGCCTTCTCTGTGTTCCTCCTATGAGTCCTCTCAAAACTTCATCACTTCCTCCCTCCCTGTCCCTCCAGAACCAAAGGAATCCCCACCCTCTTTCCATACTTTTGATCCTGCATACAAGCACCCACCCTACAGAATTCCTCCACAGCCCACACCTTCTCAACCTCCTCCCAACCTGCCATTCGCCACCTGCCATCCGGCTCTCTGTCCTCCTTCCTAGCCACTCTCACCCTTGATTGCTCCTATGTGTGAAACTCTCTCCCGCTCCTCTCTGACCCCTATGGGAGGTGGGCTGGGGCAAAGCGTCTTGGCCTTGTGCACAATCTTTTCTCCCTCACTGACCTATCCCACATTTAAAAACACCTAAGTTTCTACTCAGTGGCTCACAGTCCACTTTTCTAAACTGCAAGTTCTTGCACTGATGTCATCAATGATCCTTCTTTCAGCCACTCTCAGGCCTCAGTTCAGCTTCCGGTGTCTCCTCCTCTAGATAACTTTTCTGTCTCGCTAACTTTCTCCCTCTCATGTCTCTCTCTCTCTCTCTCTCTCTCTCTCTCTCTCTCTCTCTCTCAGTATTCTGTGCCTTTTCCTTCTGACACTTACAGGAGACCCAATGTTTCTGCCTGCTTAACTTGTCTAAGACATTTCTTACTCTTTCTCTGCTGTCTGCTTGTACTAAGACAACACTGACATTCAAGGTCAAGCCTCAGCTAAAACACACCACCTTTGCCCTCTTTCTACTTTCCACTGCTACTGCCCAGGGTCACTTGCCAGTTGTGATGGGAATGTAAACATCCTCACTAACTGAGACCAGAGAAAGAAAACAAAATGGTGGCAAGAACATTTTACAATCCAAGCAGCTACCTGGTTTAAGCTACAATGACAAAAAAAAAAAAAAAAAAAAAAAAAAAAAAAAAAAAAAAAAAAAAAAAAAAAAAAAGGACATAAGGATATTTTTGAAAACAGGAATAAATGGAAAACAGCATGGTTTTGGATAAACAGATAAAAGGGAAACCGTATATTTTCAGGTCAAAAAGGATTTGGTATGATAAGGCTTTTGTCCTAGCCTGAAAAAAGGAAAAATAAGGGCAAACAGAATGTCCAAGCAAGTCATGAAAATGAAAATGTTGTGTAAGTTGTAGATGGTGTGTATATGCCACAGAAAAGATCCATGAGGTGTGATAGATAATAATTCTTTTTTTTCTCTTCCTGTTGTTGTAACTTAAGAATTATTCTTTTACTATTTTTAAAAACTTCCACCAGTGGTCTCGCTCACAATCTGGGTCTTGATTGTCTCAAGGTCCAGCCTGGCTGGGAAGCAAGCCAACCTCTCACCTTTTCAAGGCTCCAGCTCAGCCAAAAAAATAGACCAACATTCACAAAGCCTTCTAATATCTCTATTTACCAATCCCTACTCCATCCACCACCTTGGGCTTAGAAACAGATGCCCCCTTCCCTAGGTGGACTAAAGCCTCACTTCAGACCCTGACACGCTGTGGCCCTAATAATACCTTCATCTTCTGCCTTCATCAGTCGTCTCTGTATCTTAAATCCCCGGGCAGGCTCTGCCACTACCCATTCTGCACTGTAACATACTGATACCCCTCCAACCAGAACTGTTTACAAACATGGCTGTTCCAAGTATTTTGTCATCCACAGTTCTGATTCTTCTCTCTGGAACACTCATGCAATTATCAACAAGAGCTTCATGGGAGAATGAGCAACCAGGACAGCATTGCAACAAGGAGAAGCTGTGCCTTGATTACCCTGGGTCGGCAGCCCTGAGCTCAGGGTGGGCTTCTGTGCTCTTTATGCAGGGGGTGTGGGCTAGCCAAGGGCAAAAAAACATAGAGATGCAGAGTGGTGGGTGCCTCCACAGCAGGGTGGTTGGACAGTTTCTCTTTTACACAAAACAAGCTTACAGAACACAGTATATCCTTGGTACCATCTCACTGCCCAGGAGTTTAACTGTTGTGAGCCCAGGTAAGGGGGAACTCTCTCCCAGAGGTAATGCTTCAGGCCAGGAGAGAGGGCCTTCTTCTCTGGGGGTTTTCTACAACACATTTCCACCCCGCTCTTCTTCCTGTGCAAAAGCCGAGTCCTGTCTTGCACACCACCCAGTGCCACTGGAGTCTGTTCACAGGGGCTTCTCTTTCCCCAAGTTGACGTCATTTCCAGATCAGAGCCTCTGCCCCTGTTAAACTTCCCGCACAACCTAAAAGTGCAATCCAACCCATTTCTCTTCTGGCAGCCTTAGGATGTGCCATGGAGTCGGGACCAGGTTAAGCGGAATAGCAGTTTCTCACAGCGATTTAACTCTGAATTTCAACACTGACGTGGATCAGCTGGCTGATGGCTCCCAGCTCTCCACTGCCAGCCTGACTCCTGGGCTGGGTGTCCTCCAGAACAGATGCACACGGGGTTTGTTAGCAGCACGGGAGGGAGGTATCTGCGTCCTCCTTGGGGAAAGGTGCTGCTGCTATACCGACGAACCTGGCCTGGCTAGGAACATGGCTCAGCCGCTCAAAGATAGGGCTGTACAGAGTACAGCAACTCGCCTCCGCCTCCTGGGGTTCCTGGCTGGACTCCTGGGGCTTAAAGGCCGGGCTCCTCCCTCACCTCGGGCCCCTTAAATCCTTCTTCATCCTTCTTCTAGTAGGCCCCTGGCCCCAGTTCAGCAGGAAGTAGCTGGAAGATATCTCACCGCCATCACTATCATAACAAAGAGGCAGGAGTGTCAGGTCGGCCCTCAGGGACTGAACAAGGGAAGAAAAAACTCCTAACGTGCCTTGCAGTAAACTCCACAACCCATAACACTCTGGACCTCCAAATAACTTTTCCCCCTTTTCTACTTGACTCAGGCCAACACAACACCTGTAGCCCCTGAGATACGCCCCCCTTCTCACAATGCAGAACCTCTGCAATGCCCCTCACACTGAAACTTTCACTTCCCTTAGAAAGTAGAAAGGACTCCTGTGTCCCCGAGGCCTTAGCTGGGTCTCTCTAAGCACAGTCCAACTGCTTGTGCTGTCTGTCAGTGAACCTGTTTGGACTAGACTTAGTCTTCCGTGACTCATTAAGCTCCAAACTTGAGATCCGACAGTACTGAATTCACTATGAGGCCCAGGCTGACCTGAAACTCCCAACAATCCTCCTGCCTCAGCTTGCAGAGTACAGGGCCTACAGGCTTGGCCACCAACCCACCTAATTTTTACATGGTGCTAGGGAATCAAACCTAAAAACCACGAGCTACAACCCTAGTCCCTGCACTAATTTATTTAAACCAGATTTTGTCTTCATTCTTCACTACTCATAAATATCAATGGGTAATTAATGAGGCAGAAAAAGGACAAGATGTGTCTTATCTCAGGCTCTCCATCTGCCAAGCAATATCTACGTCCACTGTAAAGCATATGTGAATATCTGCAAATTTCCTCTCTTCTGTGGTTTGAAAATTATGGAATTTGTGAAAATAATGAGTTTTGTTTTGATAGTGATCCTTATAAATCATGGCAGACTTCTTGCTCCATAGTCCCGTTCTGAACTCCCACTATAGCCAGGACTGGCATCGAGCCCACTGTGATCCTTCTGCCTCAGCCTCCCAAGTGCTGGGATTATAGGCATGTGCCCCTACACTCAGTATTATGTGATGCTGGGGAACTGAACCCAGGGCCTTGAGCTTGCTACAAAAGTGCCTTAACTGCTGTGCTATTTATTTCTCCAGCTCAAGCATGTATTAATTTTCAACCATGGAAAAAATTAAATAATGGTTTTGTGGTCATTACATTTAGTATTGATTATCTACTTGAATGGATTAAGAGACCCTAGAGAGGTGACTGCATTGTGACGGTTCTAACCTGTAAGAAGGTGAGTGGGCCATTAGGAGGTGGGGCCAATTTGGAGGAGGAGGTAGGTCCCTGGTATAGGCCTTTGGGGATACGTCTTTTCTCGAACCCTTCCCCACTCACTCTCCCTCCTGACTCCCACGAGGTGAGCACTACCCCTGCCATTCCCTTCCACCAGGAGTGCCTGCCTTAGGGACTCCCAGTCATGGACCAAAACCCCTGAAACTGGGAGCCAAATAAGTTGTTCTTCTCAGGTATTTGGTACAGCAACAGAAAGCCGACTACCAAACACAGTAGTAAAATATTAATACTACGCAGAAGAGCTTTCGAAGCTGGGGGAATAGCACGCTTGCCTTAGCAAGAGCAAGGCCCTGGGATCATTTCCTCAGCACCACATAAACTGGGTATGGTCGCATTTGCAGGTAATCCCAGCATTCAGGAGGCTGAGGAAGGAAGACTGCTGGGTGTTCAAAGCCAGCCTGGGCCACATAATGAGTTCTGGACTACAGAGTGAGACCCTGTCTCAAAAAGAAAACACCTTTATCTTTCTGCCTTCTCTTCATAGGTCTGCTATGTAAGACAGCAGATTATATTAACACTAATTTACACAGGTGATGCCTTAGGGAATTAACCAATACCAGACACAATTACACATGACAGCCCCATAATCACTATGCGGAATTACTGGTTTTCATTATAATTCTCGTTTTCATTATAATTCTCGTTTTCATGCTGTTATCTATGAATGTCCTTCATATGCTGACCTTGGAAGTACAGTCTTGCTAAGTTGATCAGGTTGGGCTCTAACTTGCAATCCTTTTGCCTCAACCTCCTGAACAGCTACGATTGTAAGTGTGCCAACAAGCCCAGCTTGTGGAGATTCTGTGATGTGAAGTGCTCAACACAACGTTTGGCATATCAAAAGATCTCAGTAGTGATAGCTACAGTGATAACTCAGGCCCTGTCACTTTTCTGTTTTGATAAACTAACACCTTGCTTTTATTTAGTCTTGTTACGGTCTAGATCTAAAACGTCTCCCCAGAGTTTTGGGTGTTTGAAAGATGACTGGATCATAAGGGATTATACTCATCCATGAATTAGTCCATTAGTGAGCTCAGACAGGTTTGTAATATTCAGAGGGGGAGCCTGGTAGGAGGAGGCAGGTCACCTGGAAGGGTACACTCCCTGGCTCCTCCCTCCCCTCTCCGCTTCCTGGTTGTCACGATGATATGAGCAGCTTCCCCATGCCATATCCTTTCACTGTGCAGTTCCGCCTCGGAGCCTGCTTACCACCGAGTGGGCCTGCTGAAACTGAGCCAACACAAATCTCTCCTTTAAGTTACAAGTGTAACTTGTGCAAGGGTATTTGTTACAAATGTACTTGTTACAAAGGTATTTTGTCCAAGCAACAGGAAAGTGACTAATGTGTCTAACCTGTCTTTAACTGCTAATTCCACTGATTGTGAAAACACTTATTCTGTCCAAATGCTGTGCTAGACACTGTCAACATGAAGACACCCTTTCTACCTTCATGGAAGTTATAGTCTGTTGGTAGAACATGAAACAATTTTAGTATGACACCATAATGCCATGAGAAAACAATGCCTGACCTTGCTTTCATGTGCAATTTCTTGGATTCTCCCAACTCCCGAGAATAATTACACAAGGGGAAAACCCTTAAAAAATTTTTTTTGGCCCACAGAGCCACTTAGCAAAGCTTCATTCTGACAGAACAATGAGTTCTGAGAGCTTCATGTTTCAGTAATTCTACCTAGACCTCTTCACCATTAGCAGTGGGTGTTCTGGGTTGGTATGTTGCTTTCCTACCTAGAGAAATGCACCATTAAGTAACAATATAAATTATATTACTTCTGAGAAATGAACTTCCTCCTTCACGACTCTCAGAACTTGAGGTCCCCCTGCCACAGGGCTCCTGTTTCCCCACAGGACCTCTCCCTCATTTCACACACTGTGCTGCCATGGGGACCAGCGGCACAGCCTGGAAGAGTAATGTTGTGCCTTTCAGAGTCCCCTGTTTCTTCGTGTCAGTTTCTCTGGCATCCTCACCGCTTCTCTTAGTTAATCCCTGCTGTATCCTTAACACTTTGTGGTCCCAGAGCTTAGAAAACTGCCATGACAGTTATTTCTAAATCAGGCCGAAATATGGCCCCATGCCGGGACTGTACAATATCTGCTAACAGATGTCTGGTTCTCATGGTCCTCTGGAAAGCTCTGCTGTGTGGTTTCCATTCCTTTTGAACATCATAGTGCACAATGACTTCTGGCTTATGAATGAAAGATAGTTTTCATTCTAAGCATATCTAATAAGGCATTACATTGATCAAAATATCAAAATGTAAAGATTGTATGTAGAAAGACTTCATAGTTTTTTTTTTTCTTTTTTTCTTTTTTAACTGGGTCTCTCTCTGTAGTCCAGGATGGTCCTGAACTCAGTATATAGCCCATCCTGGCCTTGAACTCACTGCAATTCTCCTGCCTCAGTCTCCTGATTGCTGGAATCACAGGCATGTGCCACTACACCCAGCTTTAACCTTATAGTTCTTGCTCTGGTTTTTGCCAGGTATGGTGGCTCATGCCTATAATCCCAGCACTTGGGAGAATGAGGCAGGAGGATTGACATGAATTTAAGGCCAGCCTAGGCCACATAATGAATTCAGGACAAACCTGGACTACAGAGCAAGCCCCTATGTCAAAAAGAAAAGAAAAGAAAAGAAAAGAAAGAAAGAAGAAAAAAGAATTGAGCTAAAACAGATTGGACATATGGGCTGGTGGAATGGTTCAGTGGTTAAAGTGCTTGCTTAGCAAGCACTAGGTCAAGTGCAAAGTACCCCAGTTCAATTCCCTAGCACCACATAAACCAGGCACGGTGGCCCACACCTGTAATCCTAGCACTGGGGAGGCAAAGGCAGGAGGATTTCCATGACTCCATAGTGAGTTCAGAGCCAGCGTGGACCATAGACTGAGACTCTGTCTCAAAAAAAAAAAAAAAAAAAAAAAAAAAAAAAAAAAAAAAAAAAAAAAAAAAAAAAAAAAAAAAAAAAAAAAAAAAAAAAAAAAAAGAGAGAAAAAGAAAAAAAAAAGGAAAAGATTGGATATGATCTTGAGGACAATATCCACAAAGTTATCTCAATCATACTAAAAAGAACTGAGTGGTAATTTTCATTTTGAAGTTAATGACCATGATGTTCTTCTGATCTTTTATGCAAAAACATAAATTTTAAAAGCTCATAAAGTTGTAATGGGAATACACTGTAACTTGATGTTTACTTTTGTTTGATTTGTCTTAGTCATATAAAATAGGCATTACAGATATCGTGAGAGAAATCAACCTCCCGAAACTCTAGAAATAGTCACTTTTTGTCCAGATAGTGCCAAAGGTACTGAGATTGTTGAGATTCTGACAGCAGGTAGTCAGGCAGTGCACTATTCATATGAGTATAATCATTTTAAAACCCGAAATTTGGTTTATTGTAATGTCATGACTGTGAAGCAGTAGCTAATTACTCCAGAGTGCATTATGTTTTTCTATAAAAAGACTCCATTTACGTCTCCTGCCTCTTGCTCACTGGGTTCTGCATTGCTCTGTGCCTTTTTTCTTTTCTTTCTTTTCTTTTTTGTATCAAGATTGAGCTGAACCACATTTTGTTTTGTTTTATTTTGAGGAAGAATCTCACTATAGTCCAGGCTGGTCCTAAACTCACTATGGAGCCCAAACTGGCCTCATACTCCCAGCAATCCTCTCGCTTCAGCCTCCGGGGTACTACAATTTCAAGTGTGCATGACCATGCCCAGCTTATGTGGGGCTGGGGAATCAAAACCAGGGCCTTGAGCTTACTAGGCACTTTAATCATCATCCACTGAGCCGCCCACCCCCTCAATACATACACACACACACACACACACACACACACACACATATATATTTAAAATTTGGGACCACCTCCCAGTAAGTCATTAAATTGCCAGGGCCAAGCTCACCCTTCCAATGTTCCTGCAAGTGTGTGCCTCTCCAAGTGCTGGGATTACCATCCTGAGTCCCCATGCCCAGCCTCATGGTGCTCTTTAAAATGTTCTGAGATGCTTAAGAAGTTAACATAGGAAGTAATGAATAACAATTACGTGCATATACAACAAATGAACCTTGTACTGTTGTAGGTTAGAGCTTGAATGTCCCTCAAAAGTTATTGGGAAGAAGGCTTGGTCCCCAGTTGATGTTTCCTTCCGGAGGCAGTAGAACCCTTGGAGGGTGGAACTTATTGGGAGGATGTAGGTCACTGGGGTTATGTCTTTAACAGGTAAATTTTGACCCTGGCCTCTGTCTGTCTTTCCCTCTCTCCCTTTCTCACTTTCTTCTCTCTACCTCTTTCCTCTTTCCTCTTCCCAGCTGCCATGAGGTCAGAAGCTTTCCTCCACTAGGAGCTTCTGCTGTGGTGTTTTTGCATGGAGCCAGCTGGCCATGAACTGACCCCTCTGGACCTGAGCACTGACTACATCTTTCCTCCTTTAATTTGGTCTGTCTGCCTTCCTTTTTTCCTTCCTTCCTTCCTTCCTTCCTTCCTTCCTTCCTTCCTTCCTTCCTTCGGTTTTTGTCACAGCAATAAAAAGTTCATTAACATGGATATTAAATAAATCTAGCATTTGCCAGTCTCTAATCATAAGGAATTATTGGAAGGCAATTAGAATTTGAAAACAGAACAAATTTTCTCTGGTTACTGCACTTTTTTTTTCTCTTTTTCCAGTGCCAGGAAATGAACCAGGGTCCTGCTTCTGCTAGGCAGGCGCTGCATGACTGAGCTATAGCCCAGCCCCTGAATTTATTTATTTATTTATTTATTTATTTATTTATTTATTTATTTATTTTCTGTAATGGTGATTGAATCCAGGGCCTTTTCGCCTTTTCACTGAGCTATATCCTCAATCCTCTCAGCCACCCCCCACCCTTTTTAGACAGATTTTTATTAAATCACTAAGTTGCTCAGGCTGGGCTCAATTTGTAATCTTCGTACTTCACATGTAAATATTGGGGTTACAAACCTGCAGCACTATACCCAACTTGCTTGCTTTTTAAATTTTGAGACACGGTTTCTGTCTAGTTCAAGATGGCCTTGAATTCACAATCTTCCTGCCGCAACCTCCTGAGTCCTGGAATTACAGGTATGCACCACCACTGTATGCCCGGCATTGTATACTTCCAGTATATATCTATAAATTTAGATATTAGTATTATATATGTTGTGCACTGGGGGTTGTATAGTAGTAGGGATTGAGTGATGAGCCTTCCCCCGTCCATATTTCACATCCTCAATCCATATTTTATTTTTGATTTTGAGACAAGGTCTCACTAAGTCACCAAATTACTCAGACTGGGCTCCACATAAATCATGATTCTCCTGCTTCAGCCTCCCAGAGTGCTGAGATTACAGACCTGTGCCACCAGAACTAGCTGCATGCTTTACCGTTCTTTTTTCTGGCTGGGCCTGAACTTACTATATAGCCCAGGCGGACCTTAAATTCATGGCAATCTTGCCTCAGCCTTGGGAGTGCTGGATTTACAGGTATGTGCGAGCATGCCCGGCTTATGTGATACTGGGGAATTGAACCCAGGGCCTTGTACTTGCTAGAGTAGTGCTTTAGCTGCTGAACTAGGCTTCCAGCCCTGCATGCTTTTAATAAGAGCAAAACAAGGCATTTTCAGAGGTTTGACTGCTTTATCTCATACATATGTGTACATATTTATATATATATAGTATTTTACACATACCCATGTGCACATGTAAATGCTTATTTATCTTAACAAATAGCACATAAATATATTTCCTGACAACATTTTTTACAGAATTTAAAAATTCTGACTTACTACATTTTTCAGTACACTATTTTCAAGCGTAAGTTTTTCTTTTTCTTCTTCTTCTTCTTTTCTTCTTTTTTGCATTTTTTTGTTTGTTTGTTTGTTTGAGGCAGAATCCCAACTCTTGTCCAGCTGGACCTAAACTAAGTAGCCCAGGCTGTCCTCAAACTCACAGCAATCCTCCTGCCTCAGCATCCCCAAAGCTGGGATTTCATATATGCGCCACCACACTCAAGGTATGTGGTGCTGGGGTATTAAACACAGGGCTGTGAGCTTGCTAGGCAAGCATTCTAACCACTGTGCTGTTCCTCCAGTCCAAAATATATTTTTCTAAATCTTCTTTATTTTGAACTCATAAATGTTATTAGCCCCAGTTATTGGTGTTAATTATAAAGAACATAATGCAACTTAACTTTTTAAAATATTTTGTCTTTTTAGCTACATCGTGTATTATTTTCTTAAATTATATATTTTTGTGTTTTTTTGGGGGGGGGGATAACTTAATAAAGATTCTAGATTGGTAAATGTACAGAGAAGTAGTAAAATAGCTGGAGATGGCACCAGCTCCTGTGCTGTGTGGTAGCAGTGATTACGCATCCCGCCTTACATCACAGAACGTTTGTCTTCCAGCCTCCTCCTTAAAATCCAGTTGGCACTGCTGGGAATTAAAACAATGATGTGATGAATCAGGAAACCAAGGCTTGTATTTAGTGAAGGGATTCTTTTCTTTATACTTGAGGCATTTGGAGAATATTTTGCTACATTCCCCCCAAAAAGAAGAAGAAGAAGAAGGAAGAGGAAGAGGAGGAGGAGGAGGAGGAAGAGGGGCAGGGAAAGAGAAAAGAATGCCAGATGATATAAAGTAATACTATTAGAAAAATGTGCAAGGCAGGGCTCTGACCCTATTGGAACTGGTCTTTCAGTGAGAGGGACAGTAGGTTAGAGCACTTGCCTAGCAAGCGCAAGGTCATGGGTTCGGTTCCTCAGCATCACATAAACCAGGCATGGTGTTGCATGCCTGTAATCCTAGTACTCCAGAGGCTGAGGCAGAAGGATTGCCATGAGTCCGAGGCTACCCTGGGCTACATAGTGAGTTCAGGACCAGCTTCTAGCCTGGACTACAGAATGAGTCCCTGTCAAACAGTACACAGTATCCATATGTACAGGAGGATATGGGGGACACTCCAGATCCAAACCACATCAGGGCAGATCATCGGGCGTGACCTAGAAGGGGTGGATCACTAGGGCCTTACCCAGAAGGAGCAGATCACTGGGATGTGACCCTGAATGGTATATGCTAGATCCACTCTTTCTAACCTATTCTGCCTCCTAACCACTGTGGGCTGAACGGCTTCTCTCTGGCCACAACTGTACCATGTCCTTCCACCACTGCAAATTGCCTGTGAATGGACTGAGACCTTCAGAAACTGTGAGGTAAAATAAGCCCTTCCTCCCTTAAGTTGCGGATGCCAGGTAATCTGTCCCAGCAATGCAAAAGTAACTAAGATAGCATCATACCTGTAGACCTGGTGCTAAGTATCCAGCTTCTTTTTAATGCAAATCTCTTCTAATCATGTGCATCTTTGCCCCAACTTTGTACAGTCATTTTCTTTCTGCAAAACTGCAATTTTCTTTTTTTTTGAGACAGCATCTCATTCAGTAGTACAGGCCATCCTGAACTCACTATGTAGTCCAGGCTCTCCTTGAACTCACAGTAATCTTCCTGCTTCAGCCTACTGAGCGTTGGAATTACAGGCATGGACGACCATACACAGCTTATCATTTCAAACTTTTAAAATCTTTTTTCTTCTGCTGTTTTTTGATTCTCAATGTAGATTTCTCTAAAAGCCACTGTTAGTATCCATGTGATACCTGAACATTGGGCTGCCTGAAATTTCCTCAATTAGTTAGTTCACTGACTTTAGTCTCACTTTCAGGCAAAATCATGGGACAGGAGCAAAATGCCTATACACCTTCTGCAGAGCAAGGCATGCAGGTTTCTAAACCACTTGTCCAATACAGTCTGCCTTCCCACCTGCAACTTCTGGAACTTAGTCCTTACCGCTCACACTTTCATCAGTGCCCTGGTCTTTGAACTCCCAACAGACTCTTCCATCAGGCTCGGCTTACTGCATCCTAAGGCTTTATTAACCAGCATCTCCAAACCTTTTCCGACTCCTCCCACAAACCAGTTCCTAAGGCTGGCAAACCGGATGTTCAGGAACAGCCACAGCACCAACCCCACTTCTCTGGTGCTAATTTCTGCTGTAGTCACATTTTTGTTGCTGGAACACAATACGCAACACTCACCACTTAATGGAGGAAAGGCTCATTTTAGCTCACAGTTTCAGGAATCTTGGCCTATTCATGGGTGTCTGGCAATGGTAAGAGGGCTTGACAGAGGTCTAGCTGCAGAAAAGCTATCAACGGCATCGCAACAGGAAGTACGAGAGACGGACAGAGCAAGCGAAGGAGCGACCCCTTTCAGGTCAGCCCCATGACTCACCCCTTCTGCATCAAGCCCCACTGACCTGCCTCTTTGACCAGGTCCTGCCTACTAACAGCACAGGAACTCAATGGATTAACTCTCACGATCGATCACCCTCCAAACACGAGGCTTTAGGAACATTCCAGGTTCAAACTGTAACACCAAGGACAGGACATAGGGTACTAGTTCAGAAAACGGTAGTATTAACATGACCTGGGAGTGGAGTGTTCAGCCTTGTGGCATCAAAGAAGTAGCACCTTGGGCACTGGCTTACATCAATGAAGGGTCAGTGATTTCAACAAAAGCAGCCTTCAAGTCCCTGAAAATGGACCTAGGCAATTATAATTATGATTCATTTTAGAGGCTACTAATACATGCTTAGCCACCTGAACCCCAAAGTTGGTGATTTTAAAAGCAAGTACAGGGGGTGAAGCATTGAAGGTTTGTTCAGGTTTTCTTTTGGCTTCATAATTATACTGGGGTGCTGCTGGTACCCCATCCTATAAGCCATCTGTCTACCTCTCTGGGACCAAGTTCCTGCCAACACACTTGTTCTTTCCATGAGCGAATTTCTTTTTTGGAACCTGTCTTTCCTGTGGCTGGATTATATTTCCCCCATGATCATCCTATTTGATATCTCCTGTCAGAATTTTGAAATTCTTCTCATATAGTCGTCATTCAGTTTGATTGACTGAACTCTTCTTGAGTTCAGAAACCTAGCCTTCATTGAACTCTGTGAGTCCATCTGACCTTCATGCCTATGAGGAAAAGCTTATAAAAGCAATTTATAATAATCCTGCTGACAACATTATTCTAAGTGGGGAAAAACTGAAAGGATTTCCCCTAAAATCAGTAATAAGACAAAGACATCCATTCTCATCAATCCTGTTCAAACTGTGCTCAAGACTCTGGCCACAGTAATCAGGCAAGAGAATGGAATAAAGGGAGTATGCACAGAAAAGGAAGAAGGCACACTAACCTTATCTGCAGATGACTTGACTCAGAGAAGACCCAAAACACTCTACCAGAAGACTCTTAGAACTAAAAGCAAATTCAGCAAAGTTGCAGGTCACATATCAATAAACAAAAATCCACAACATTCCTATACATCAACAATGATTATGAGTAAGACACCTGTAAGTCTGAGGGAAGATGCAAAGTAAATGAAACTTTACTGTAGGCATTTATATATATATAAATGGAGAGAGAGAGAGAGGAGAGAGAGAGAAAGCTCTCAAGGGGAGCTGGGGAGGGGAATCTCTGTTGAGATTTTATCTGTTTGTGTACACAGCAGTTGGGTTTGAGTTTTCTCCAGTGAGCCAGAAGCAGCTGCAAAAAATACACTCAGCCTATTGTTAAATTTACTGTCTCTTGAAGATAAGGAAAGGAGCAAGGAATGAGGAATTTCCTATTCTTCTGATACAGTGTCCTTGGCTGTTTTTTTTTTTTTTTTTTTTTTTTTGAGGGGCAGCAGCAGTGGGGAGCCATAAGTCTCATCTGTTCTCATGACTACTGGAACACCCTGCCCTAGCCTTTTGATCAATCCCACCCTCTTATCTATCTATAAACCTTAGGTGAAACTTATCAAGGAAAAGTGTAGAAGGTAAAACTTAAAAATGTGAGGAAAAGCTTGAGTACTGCTATAAGTAAAAAAGATCTTAACAAGTAAAAATAACAAAAACAAAAAGGGACAGAGGCAGTGAGTATCTGTATGGATTACAAGAAAATATTTGTTTCTCAGTCAGTGGCCTAAGAGAACTAGAGAATTTGGGAGAGAATTTGTGCCCAAATACACCATCCCTTCGCTGTGGCAAGCCAGAATGCTGAGTCATCCTATCTGCAGAGTGGAAGTGGGGAGAGAAGTCATCTGCAGGGCCCCAGTGATTGGAGACTACATGAGTGTAGACAAAGGACCAGCCCAGGGAATTCCAGTGGAGGAGCTATGGTGCAGGGATCACAATCTCAGCCAGTGTCTCCTGGTGAGTTGAGGGAGGAGAGCTAGATCACTAGTAACCCCTGGACAACAAAGGGATCAGCTGGAAACAGGACACCTGCAAGGACCACTGGGAGAACCCCAGGTTCACTGGCCTGACTGAAATTTAAGTCAAACTTGCAGCAGCATGAGAGTTGTGTCTGTCAGAGATACACACGAAAAGATCCAGGGTGCCGGAATGGCCATGTCCAAATAACACAGGAGGGGTGATTGCTCCTTTTTCTAGTTTCTTATTTTCTTTTTGTAGTTGATACTTAAAATTTTTATTTTTCCCCTTTTTGGCCCCATTTCCTCTTTCTTCCTTTTACCTCCTTCTGTCTCTGTCATTTGTTAGTTTCTGAATCTTTCTCGCTTTCCTTAGGTAATAATCTAGAAGATGTAGGCATGGGCAAGGACTTCCTTACTGATCTTATAAAGAAATTGATGCCAGAATCATCAAATGGGATTATTTCAAATTAAAAAGTTTCTGTGTGACAGAGGAAACTATCAAGAGAGTGAAGAACCAACAAAATGGGAAAAAAATTTCACCACTTACACCTTAGACAGAAGGCTAATATACAAGGAACTGAAGAAAACTAGACCCCTTAAAATCAAAACTTGATTAAAAAATGGGCTACTGAAATGAATAGAGAGTTCTCAGATGAAGAAGTTCAAATGGCTAGCAATACATGAAAAGATATTCAACATCCTTAGCTATTAGAGAAATGCAAATCAAAACAAAATCTTACTCCAGTGGGAAAGGTATATACCAAGAATTTGGGCAGCAATCAGTGCTGGCTTGGTTATGGTGTAGGGATCGGAAGAAGGAACCCTCTTACATTGTTGACAGGACTGTAAACTGGTACACCCACTATGAAAAGCAGTATGGAGATTCCTCAGAAAACTGAAAATGGATAGAGACTTCTCTGTATCATGCAGATTCCTTTATTAGACTATTTCTGCCCTTTGAGTTTCCTTGAGTTTGTTCAGGTTTTAGAGTTTATGACTATTTTCAATTTATTCATCTATTAGTTTTAAAGACTTCTCAGTGTACCACCTTCTGTTGATTCCTTAATCTCTTCCACTTTTCGGTCAAGGAAGAACAGATTATGTAACATCACATGGTTTGCAGACAAAATATTTGTTAGCTATTCTGAATATGAAGATCACTATGTCAGCCTCTACATTTTGAATGAAGATTTACATTTCCATTACTATTTAAGGTTAAAATAGTGGCAGAACCTAGTGGCTAGTTTAGTATTACACGTATTCTACTTGTAACATTAATAGATGCAGTAAACACCCTAATAGATCTAACTAAATGTAATATTGACTTATCAAAATATTCTATTAATATTGATATATTATACCAGTCATTAAAATAATACAGCTTATCTATTGCTCATCTATGCTAAACCAAACCACCAGAAGTTGTCCACTGTTATTAGTCTCCACCCACTATATCCTCTTTAACAATGTGACAAATATTAATAGCTATGTTTATACCTGATATCTACTAGCTATACACTTATGCTATCTGCTATCCAGATAGTGATATATACACCAAATCATCTCTTAGAATTCTAAATGTGATTTGTACTAATGGAGGTTTCCATACAAATTTTTTGGTAATCTATTAAAACAGTTTGTTTATGGTACCGCTGCATTACTGATGGTAATATAGAGAAAAAAAATCTACCATACTGATCTGGCTACATAGTATACAGTTAATTTCATCCCTACACATCTATCTATATGCCTGTGTGTTATTGGTACTAACAATACTTTTTTTTGAATCTCACTATATCTTTATTGAGATTCTTTAACATGGTCACAATCACCAGTTCCATATAAGAAAACAACTGTAACATTGGAATAAGGCTAGAAAATTTAAGAAAGACAAAGAGAAGTTAAATTTCAAATTCCTTAGCTGAATCTGGAAGTAAATGTGTGTACACAAAAGACATTCAAGTTATCATATGTCTTAGTTACGTTTTTGTCACTGTGACTCAATACTTGACATCCATAACTTTAGGGAGGAAAGATTTATTTTACCTTAGTTTCAGAAAGTCACAGTCCGTTTACAGATGGGCAGCTGGAAAATGGTGGAATCACATGGTGGGGCTGCAGCTAGAGCCAGAGCTGGTGCTTGTGTTCTGGAGACTGCGATCCTCACAGCAGCACAGCAGTAGAGAGACAAGTCTCAAAGGAAGGGCAGACCAGCAAAATTCCCTCCAGGTTAAGTCCCAAGCATCTGGCCTTTCCAGTCAGGACCTACCTCCCAATATTACACAGTATCGA
The DNA here is from genome assembly GCA_004027205.1 of Ctenodactylus gundi. Taxonomy (NCBI): domain Eukaryota; kingdom Metazoa; phylum Chordata; class Mammalia; order Rodentia; family Ctenodactylidae; genus Ctenodactylus; species Ctenodactylus gundi. The sequence continues at coordinate 20,709 of PVKB01004817.1, forward strand.
TATGTACATGAGGCTTTTGGGGGACACCGTAGATCTAAACCATGACACTATTACATCCATGAGTTTCCTTACTAAACTTATATCAGAGACTGAATGAATGAATTGCTACATTAAATGAATTTAAGTCTATATCACAAAAGTATATTGCATATAAAGCAGCAGATATACTGACATATTTAGCTAGTTCAGAATTTTTTAAGAGTTCTTTCCCAAAGAGGAGCAGGTAGAAATGAGTAAGATCATTATTACAAATTTAGTTACAGAGCATGAAACTGAAAAGCAAAATTCAAGAGTCACAGTTGAACTAACAGCCAACTGAGTTCTTAGCCGATGGACTAAGGCTACATGATCTTTTATCTTTACCACTCAATGACAGCTTCAGGGAAAAGACTCCAAGAATCACTTATTCACCAGCTCTTACTGTTTTTAAAACTAAAAATATCCCAAATCAAAACCACTGTCTTCCGCCACTCCACTCCCAACTAAGTATTTATACACATCAAAAAGTTTCACAAATTAAGATTTTATACCAATTTCCCATGTTGAATATGATTCCTATGTTTTACAAACTAATATACTAATAAAAATAGTAATTATGAGGGAAGTTTTGCAGATTTTTATGAGAAACCTGGTACTGTGTTAGTGGGTTACCCATCGAGTCATTAATGTCTATTCTCTCACAGTACTCTTAACAAGGGAAATTGCAGTAGGTAGCAAGCAGACTCAGATTAGAAGTTAGCGTTAGATGTGTAGTAGAAATCAGGAAGTGTTTATATGGTAGAGAAAAGTATGACAGAACTCCTACCACAGTCAGAGGACAACAGACCAACTAAAGAGCAAGGCAGGTTAGAAAGAGTCATGAATGAAGTAGAGAGGGTATGACTTTAGAATTTAGAGGAAGATTTACCAAGAAGGGCTTAAAGAGAAGGAGAAATTCAGAAACTTACAAGTATCAGAACTGAAGGAGGTGGAAGAAGAGGAAAAGAGACGCACGCACACACACACACAGAGAGAGAAAAAAAGTCAATTGCAGAAAAAAATCACATTCATTATACCCATAGAAAACTGTTAAAGTGAGGCCAGAGTCCAAAAAGAAGGGGTTGAATTACTATAATCAAAGAAGAAAAAGCAAGACAAAAATGAGAAAAAAAGACTTATCCCGTGTGTTATTTGGAGGTCTCCACTTCCAGAGTCCTGGATCTCATAGATCTCACAGATCTTGGGCAGATGGGCCTCTTGCTATTTTGGTGCTGCTGCTGGATGGCCTTAGAAGTCAGTCAAGCCCCAGAGGACCTGTGGTGTGCCCAGTTGTCTGAGCAGGTGCTCTGCTCCCCACCAGTCCTGGTGATGCCCAGGGGGCAGCGGTGATCCAACTCACCCGTTGTAGTCCCGTCTCTGCAGTCTACTGCTAGTGGTTTACTGCTGGTGGTAGCTCCCTGTCTCTGTCTCTCCTTGTCTGGGAGCCTGTGCTCACATGCTGGTGATCCACTCAGTCCTTCCTCCTGTCTTCTGGTTACTACTCAGGTCCAATGGATCCTCTATCGAAAATTTCTAGGTTAGGGTGCAGGGGAAGTTCCCCTACTAATACTCCATCCCCCAACCCCATCATGTGGAACCACTCAAATTTAACCCTTTTAAGAAAATATTCACAAGAGATATCACTGGTTCAAGTGGAAAATCTATTTTCAGTTTTTTGAGGAATCTCCATACTGCCTTCCACAATGGTCATACCAGTTTACAGGTCTACCGGCAATGTAGCCTCACCAGCGTATATTGTTTTTAAAACTCTTGATACAAGCCAGTGTTACTGGAGTTAGATGGAATCTCAATATTCTTTTGATTTGCATTTCTCTTGTAAAGATACTGAACATTTTTTTCATGTGTTTATTGGTTAACTGGACTTTATCTGGGGGTTAGAATAGGTTTTTGCTCTGTAGTCCAGTGGGTCTTGAAATCTCTATGTAACCCAGGCTGGCCTAGAATTCACGGCAATCCTCTGATCTCTGAGCGCTAGGATTATAGGCAGGTGCCACCACACATGGCTTATGAGGTGCTGCGGAATTGAACTGCGCTTGCTGGTAAGTGTTCTACACACTGTGCTCATTCTCCCAGACCCCATTGGGACTTCTTCTGAAACTGTCTATTTATTTCAAGTCCCTGCTTTTTCCATGAAATCTTTTATTTTGGGGGTCTAATTATTTTGAATTTTCATATATTCTAGATAATAGTCCTCTGTCTAAGGAGTAGCCGGCAAATTTTTTTTCTCATTCTGTCAATGCTTTCTTCACTCTGTTGTTTCCTTTGCTGTGCAGAAGCTTTTTAATTTGATATAATCCCATTTGTTGATTGTTGGTGTTCTCATATGCTTTGGGTGTTTCATTGGGAAAACCTTGCCTGTGCCGATGTCTTCAAGAGTTTTGCCTATTTTTTTTGTCCAGCAACTTCAGTGTTTCCATTTTATTATCTAGATCTTCAATCCATTTTTATTTGATTTTGGTACATGGTGAAATGTGTTGGTCTGGTTCTACTCTTTTGTGTGTGGCTAACCAGTTTTCCCAACACCATCTGTTAAAGAGGCTCTCTTAACTTCAGCGTATGATTTTACCCCTTTTGTTGAAGATCAGATGGCTGTAGGTACTCAGGGGTGTTTTTACATCCTCAATTCTGTTCCACAGATCCACTGATATATTGGGGAATCGAACTCTGGTACTTAGCACTTGCTAGGCAAGCGCTTTAACTGCTGAGCCATTCCTCCAGCCCTCCTTTAAGTATTTTCTGAAATGTAGCAAATTAGGCCTTCTTGGTCGTGAAAACTTTTACTTCCCTTTCAATTTTCAGGGATAATTTTGCTGGATATAATAATATGTGTTCACACATGCTGTCTTTTAAAGCTTGAAAGATTATGCTCTTGGCTCTACTGGCTTTTAAAGTCTATATTGAGAAATTTCCAGTAATTCAAATGGATTTGCTTTGATAACATAATGACTTTTTCTCTTGCCACTTTTAATGTTTTCTTTATGTTGCATTTCTGAGGTTTTGATTATATGTCACGGCCAGTCTCATGACTTGTTGACATTATCTGGTATTCTATAAGCTTCTCGTACCTGAAAATTAATTTCTTTTCCTAGATCTGGGAATTTTTTTGCATAATTTCAGTGAATAATTTCTTTATACCTTCGGTGCTGTCTTCTGCTTTTTCTCACACAACCATACTTCTGAGATTGGTTCTTTCTAAATCATCCATCAGCTGTTGGGTCCAGCTTCTTTGCACATTTCCAATTTTGGAGTTGTGCCTAACTGTAGCATTTGTTTCCTTAGCCTTGTCTTCAAGTTCTGAAAGTCTGTCCTCACAATGTTCAGGTTTGACTTCCCCTACTTTCAAATGTATTTTTCATAATCTAAATTTCAGCTAGATTTCTTTTAACATTTCCACTTCTTTATCAAAATGTTCATTCATATCTTGCCAGCTTCTTTTTATCTGTGGCTTGCATATGCTCAGTAAGCTTTGTATCCATAGGTTCACTACTGTTCAGTAAGTTCCTCTTTAAGCCTGCTGATCACTGCTTGCACTTCTTTATTTTGTTTGAACTGGCTTATCAGAGAAACCAACTGGTCTATTTGCCTTTTGACTTCCTTCCCTATGAGTTCCACTATTTCAATTGTTGTGGTGCTCCTTCCTTTCCTAGCTAACTTGAACAGGCAGTTCTTAATTATATTATCAACTTTTTAACTGAGTCCATGAGGAGTCATTGTGCAGCTGTGTTACTAGGCTGCCATCTTTCCCGGAAATTCAAATATGCAGTTTTTAAACTGTTTCAAATGTTTGGATGAACCTGTGAGGAGCCATGGAAGAGGATTCTAATTCAGTTTTTTAGAAGTCTTAGTTTTGATTTTGAGACCAGGTCTTAAGTTACTGTAGTGATTAGTGTTCTAAGAAAGGCAGAGTTAATAGCATTTTTAGAGATAAAGGGAATTTATTTGGAAGGCTTACAAGTGTGAGGAGATAGGCCAAATTGGCTGCATCATGTGCAATAGCTGGGCGGTCCAGTAGTTGCTCAGACTTGTGCCAGAAAGATACCAGTCTATGACAGCAGGACAACCAGTGCAAACCTACTGTGGATTATTGTACAAAAAGCAAGGGTAAGACCAGAGACTGATGTGAATCTGCCTTGGATATCAGTGAAGTGAAGATGTATGGGAGGCAAGTAGATGTCTAGAGACTTAAGGGAAGACCAGAGCTTTTTTAGGAGGAAGCTGCAACACTATTTATTCTCGCCTTTACTCAGTTTAAACTGCCAGTTGGGTGCCCACACCCATGGTGGGTGCCCCTCTCCCACTTTCTGGTCCTTGAGTTAACAATATACACCTGAAATCTATTTCCTGGACATTTCCCAATTGCATATCTCTAAGGGTTGCTCCAACTAATGATCCTCCCGCCTCAGCTTCCCAGAATGCTGGGATTATAGGCCTGTAGTACAAAGCTGGCTTGTGAATTATATCTCTATAAAAGTAACTGCAAAAAAGATCAGGGAATGATACTTAATCTTCTTTAAAAATTCCTGATAATTTCTTCCTTATTTTATAATAGATTCTATTTTTTTGTCTTAGCCTACCAAGTTCTTGCCAATTTTTCAGATTTCCATTTTGCATCCTACACACCAGTCAGCTACACTAACCTTTCTGTTTCTAGACATCCCAAATGCATTACTACTGTACAATCTTAGAATTTGTTTTGTTTGCTGTGTGATACTAGGCTTTCACACTAAGCTATATCCTAGAACTTTTTATTTTTTATTTGGAGACCGGGTCTCCCTAAGTCACTCAGCGCTGCCCAAGCTAGGCACTAACTTGTGATCTTCCTGCTTCAATCCTTAAGAGTGCGGAATCAGCTTCTTCTTCTCCTAGAACAGTGTTCCTCTGTGACTTTCCTGGTTGTCCACTAACACAAAGCAATACCTTCTACACTTCTAGAACCTCCTCTAGTTAGATGAACTCTTCTTTCCTGGCCCTCCATTAGTTTTTCCATTACTATAACAAATATATGAGGCAATCAACTTACAGAGAGAAAGGGTTTATTCTGGTACATTGGTTCAAATGTTCCAGTCCATTGCTTTGGGCCTTTGGTGGCACATTACGGCTGGAGTGTACGGCCATGGTTGTGGCCTAGAAATTAAAAAGAAAGAGGAAGGAGCTTAATGATTGGAAGTTACCCCACTAGGTCCTACTTCTTATCACAGTGCCAACAGAACTAAACCTCTGCTAAATGGTTCTTTAAGGGATATAAGGTCCAACCTGTAGGACTCTCCTTTCCATCCTATCCAGTATATGCTCTAAACCCCAATTTGTGATCAGCAAAGTTTTCCACATATTTTTATAGTTGGGACAATCTGAGAAAAATGTCCTAATAGGATCTAATCGAGCCTCTAAGCAAATGCTATGACACATTTTTCTGAGGCATTCTTTATATAGAAATTAAGTTGTACATTATAGTTTGAATTTAAATGAATTATAAACACATTTTGACTTTTAGTGATATAATTTGAAGAAATTATGCATGGGCAACCTAGCTCAGATCTATCCCCCTTAGTACTGTCCTAACCTGTGTCTAAGACAGGCTTGCCTGAGGGACATGCGCAGCTAACATGTGATGAACTCCTTGCCAAAGCTTCTTTCAACCTTGGGACTGTTTGACATGGATTGACTGCGCCTTGGGAAATTACAAGCACTCCAAGAACACTGAATTACCTTATAAAGTCTGGATTCTTGTTGTGTGTGTGTCAGAGACAGAGTCTTGCTTTTACAGACAGAATCTTGCTTTATAGTCTAGGATGGTCTTGAATTGTACTCACTATGTAGCCCAGACTGGCCTTAAACTCACAGCAATTTTCCTGCCTTAGCTTCCTGAGGGCTGGGATTTCAGGTATGTACCATCACACTTGGCTAATTTTTATGTGGTGCTGAAAGATCAAACCCTTACATGCTAGGCAAGTGCTTTTAACTATGCCTGTAGCCCTTTGGAGAACGATAGAAAGATCAAGTAAGGAGGTGATGTTGCTACTCAAGGACAAGATCAAACACACTTCTGCCAACGGAATTATGCATATTTTATGGTGGTGACATGCCCAATTCAGATAACAAACTTTTCTGGAACTTTTTTGTCCTTGAGGGCCTTTCCACCGACAAAAGTATCCCAATCTCACCCCAGGCAGGAGAAAACACGAACGCAGCAGTACTCACTATTACAGGCTGTGGGAGGCCAGACTAGTACCAAAATGACAAGTACTGAAATATTTTCACTGGATAGGGTAGTGAGTCAGGAGGCAATTGACAGTGACTAGTTCCAGCCCGCATGCCAAACACCAAACAAATAATGAACACAGAGACACAATTTTCGAGTCAAAAATGAATTGAATACCAAACTCCAAGAATGCTGAAGCAGTCTAGGACCGAGGTGTGAGCGCACGTGTTCCGCGTGACTGCTGTCCATGAGCCACAGTGTGATCGTCTATCACCTTTCCGACTCTTGTGAGTTTCTGGATGTGAGACAATGTAGTTTGTTTCTGAAACCTATTGGGGTACATAGTGGAATGGGTAAAAACAAAAACAAATGAGCAAATAGTTGATATTGTGGGTTGCCAGGGAGAGTAATGCAGAAAAGCTGAGGCCAAGGTCACATGGGTAGGTAATGATAGCTAGTTAGAACTGTTGTCTTGATATCTCTGTTGCTGAGAATCGCTGCAGTCTTAAAAGGTACCTACAGCTGCACAGTCCTTGTGCACAGAACAGTTTTATTTCATTATTTGAACCACCTTTCCTAGTCCCAACTCTAGTTTGTGATGCAAATAATCCTTGACTGCAGCCTGCAGTTCACTTTTACCATTGATTACTGAGAAACCAGCTGTGTTTTTGGAGAAGGCAGGTAAATAAATGTTTAGAAAGGAGAAAGCCTGAGAGTGTAAGAGGAGTTCTGAGGTCAGCCTCTAAGTCTTGTGATCTCAGTAATGATGAGGTCTGGATATTTCGACTGTATTACATTGATCTTATGCATAAGCACAAAAATAATCATATCTAAATGAACAGGAAAGTGGGCACAGACACTATTTAGAACCGGGACACAGTATACATGCCTCTAATCCCAAACACAAGGGAGGCAGAGGCAAGAGGGTTATGAATTTGAGGCCAGAGAGATCTGGCTCAAAAATAACGTCCTCTACATAAAACTCTACTAGATAAACTTAATGTTTTTGTATCAAGTTTTATGCTCCCTGAAGTCAACTCTTGCAACTGTTTTGCACCTTTGCTACTCTAGCGAAATGATACCATAGAAACCAGTGTTTCTGTGAGGACAAGCCATTTTTTCACATTGCAGTTGACTTCTTATTTATGTTTCAGGAGACTGAACCCAGGTCTTCCTGCTAAGCTGCATCCCCAGGCTGATTTTTAGTTTTCATTTTGGAACAGGGTCTTCTTGGTAAGTTGCTAAATTGCCCACAGTGAGCTTGAATCTGTAATCCTTCTGCCTGTGCCTTCCAGAGTGCTGGGATTACCGGCATGAGCCAAATGAATGAGAGTGGCATTGTTTAAATCTTGCAGATGTTCTTAATGTCCGGCTTAATATAAGTTAGTTGAATTCTTATATCTGTAGTTGTGTTTAACCAATTATAAGCTGTTCTGGTGGAAAGACGGGAAGAAACATGGCCTTAGACGGATACTATTGTTAAAAAATTAAGGGCTGGAGTAATGGCTCAGCGGTTAAAACGCTTGCCTAGCAAGCACTAAGTACCCTAGTTCGATTCCCCAGCACCACAAAAACTGGGTGTGGTGGCACACACCTGTAATAGGAGGACTGCCCTGAGTCCAAGGCCAGCTGAGTTCAGGACCATCCTGGACCAGCTTGGCCTGCGAAGTGAGTTCAGGACGACCCTGGACCACAGAGTGAGATCCTGTCTCTAAATAAAAATAGAATTAAGGTTTCTCCGAGAGGTCTTGGGAACATTTTTTTTCTTTTGAGACAGGGTTTTGCTACTTAATCCAGGCATGATTTTCTGAGTGCTGGGATTACAGGTATGCGCCCCCATGCCCGCCGACCTCGGGCATTTGAAGACGCTTACAGCACACGAAGTGTGTTTTTTGGAACCAGAGATGCTAGCATTACGGGGGGGCTGAGGCAGGAGGATCGCAAATTCGAGCCGTGCCTGGCCGGTTTAGCGACTCAGGGAGACCGTGTCTGAAAATCAAGAATTTAAAAACGCGCTGGGGATGCAGCTCAGTGAGAAGGCCCCGGGCTCCCCCTCTCGTACCACAAAGGAGTATGTTTTGGTGTCAGGAGTGTTTCTCGAAGGAGGTGGCTGCGAGGGCTGGGGAAGCACAGCCACGCAGAGCAGCGCCACAGGCCCATTCGGGCACCAGTCTGCCATTCCTGAACTCACAATCATAGTTTTCATAAGAAGTACCTGGGGGTAGGCAGCGGCTTCGCCCATCCACATGACGTTCAGACTCGAGAGAACAAGCGAGCAGAAACGCCGCGGCGCCGCCTCCACCCCGCGGACGCAGGCCAAGGGCGGGCGGCCTCCGCGGGCGACGCCGCGTCCGCGCAGACAGCGGGCGGAAGCGCGGGCGAGCGCCGGCGGGCCGCAGCGCGCAGGCGCGGCGCCGATGCAGGACGCGGCCCCCGGCACGGTAAACAGTGGCGTCACGTGACGCGGCCCGCTGCCCGCTGCCGTGCCGCCGCTGCACGCCGATGGCTGCGGGCTCTCGAGGCGCTCGCTGCAGGGTCTCCGCGAGTCGAGCGCCCTGGTGGCCCGGAGCGGCGGCGGCCGCCCCGCGGATTGGGAGGGCGGCGTGAGCGCCCGGCGTCGCGTCGTCGGGAGCTGCCATTGGCCCCGGGAGGAAGGGCGGCTGTGGCAGCGACGCCGACGTCCTGCGCGTACCCCCTCTCCGCGGCACCCACCGGGCCCCCTCCTCCTCCTCCTCCTCTTCCTCCGCGGCGGCGGCCACCATCTTCCTCCGGCTGCCTGTGGCAGCGCTCGTCCGGCGGAGCTGGGTGAGTTGCGGCGCGGCCGGCCGGCGGGCCTGCTTCCCCTCCCCCGTCCCCGCGAACGCGCGGCGCGCGCGCGGCCCGCGCCCTCCCGCCCCGCGGCGGAGCCTCCGCGCGAGCGGCTCGCGCCACGTCCGCGGCCTGCGCGGGCGCCGCCGGGGCCGTTGCGACCGCGACGGCGGCGGGCGGGAGGTCCGGGCCGCGGCCTCTCCGCTCCCGCGGTGCCCGCCCGGCCGCCCCGACGCCGCCGCCTCTGTCCTCGCGTGGCCGGTGCGGCGGCGCGCTCGGGCCTCGGGGCCGGGGGCCAGGCGGGCCGCGGCCTCGGCCGGTCCCTGCCCCGCTCTCGGAGACGGGGGTCGGCCTCGCCCTTGCGTTCACGCGCGCTTTTGTGCCCGGGACCCCGGTGTCGGCCTCTTCCGCCTAGTTGGACAGGAGGAGAAGCCTAGAACCTTGCCTCCCGACATCCGTGCCTTTCATGAACCACTTGTCGATAGGTACGTGTTAATCGTGGTGCTGAATAACTGATCACCTGACGCGGGCGGGGGTGGAGGAGTGTTGGCATCGTCCCCAGCCCAGCGCCCCTTCCTTCCCTCGGGAATGCATTGCCGGCCCTGGCAACCCTTTCGCATCTTTGGGTTTTTAAGTATCATGTCCCACAGTCTTAACGATGCAGATACGTGATTATTACTGCTCTTCAGCAGTGATCCGTAGAACGTGACTTGGCTTACGTGGAACAGTGCCTTGAGAGGCGCCTATTCCTAGTCCTCAGTCCGTGTGATCTTTTAAGAATCATTTACAATTTAAAATTCACGTATAATGTAAAACTGAAAAACGACAGTGAAGTACTTAGGGAGTACTTAAAAAGCACCTTGTTCTATTTTGTTTATGCAGGTCAAACTTTTGTCTTGTCATCTGATGAAGATCTTCCAAAACTACACTCCCCACCCCGTTACTCATTCATTTCCCAGCATTTTTTTGATTCTTGAATGAAATGTTTGGTGTTTGAAGGTGTTTGTAGGTGAAGATGACTTTTTGGAATAGGAAAGAGGAATGTGGATCAAAGAGCCGGGAAATTCTTTAATGTAGCACGTTTCAATTTTAAAAACTTTATATTCCATAGCACACAGATGTAAAGGTTATTGTTTCAAATAGTAAAATTTTAGCTTCTGATACCACTTAGACTTTTTCTTATGTTTTCTCCTCATTCTGTTTATTAGTCATATATACCACAATTATTCCGATGTCATTATCATTATCACTATTATTTAAAAATATTCTATTTTCCAGTGATAGTAGCAATTTAAGAGGGACTTAAAAAGAACCATTGTTGCTGTGATTAAGCCGTAGAATAAACTCCTTAGCTGCAGAAATACATGCACTTAGTTGAAATGGGCTACTTTTACTTAACAATTACAATTTTAAGCTTTGTTTGATAGAGGTACCAGTGAATTGCCGGAATGATTAACAAATGAGTCAATGATGGGAGCAGAGTTTTCCCATTTTTCTTTGATACTTTATAGGTCTATTGAAGAGCATAAAAGGTAGCCTAATTACAGTGCTTTTTTGCATTTGTATTGGGAGAACAAGAAAACTCCTGGTTGCATTGAATTAGTTCTATATTCTATGTTGTTGATACAGGACTGAAGATAATTTTATCATGTTGATTTTATAGTGTATTTGGGAGCTACATATTCACACAAGTCAAACCTAAGAGAAATGGTCTGTGTGTAAGTGTAGTTGAAAATAGGTTTGGTCAAATAAAAATTCCACTTACTGAAGTTGAAGGGGAATCTTGTTTATTTATTTATTATTTATTTATTTTTGAGACAGGGCCTCGCTCTGTAGTGCAGGCTGGTTCTGAACTCACTATGGAACCCAGACTGGCCTTGGACTCTGCTTCTGAACTGGCCTCGGGCTTGGACAGCCCGCCCGCCTCAGCCTCCCAAGTGCTGAGATTACAGGCATGTGCCACGATGCTCAGCTTATGTGGTGCTGGGGAATTGAACCCAGGTACTTCGGTTTGTGTAGTACTGAACTATTCCTCCAGCTCTTATATTAATTTAAAATCATGTTATTGACATTTAAATTATATTGGGTGTTGGAATCAGGTAGGATAAGTCGATAGTCTGAGACATTCGAGTAAAGTGCTGTTGATAAAAGGTGGAAGGCAGACAGCAAGAGATTACTACAAAATTATTTTAAGGTTTCAGATTTTTACATAGAATGGAGCCATACATGGAAACTGATGAATAGTAATTATGTGTATAGTTCTGTGTTTTGCATGCTAGAACATAATGACTGTCTTCTTTGACAAGGTAATATGGCATTGACTTTGGTTTTTTTGCTTTCTTAAAGGTGAATTTAAAAATACAGGTTAAGTTCATTATAACTTCCCATAAAATTCTCTAATTTTTTTCTGGAGATAATGTTTCTATTTTAAATTGAGATAAGGGAGTTTTGTTGATCAGCATCCAGGTTTTTGTTTAACCAGTAATTACTTCATCATACAGTGTCAAGGAGCTTGGGGTTCTCAGAGTGCTGCCTTGAGATATTTTCATTCATCTGCTTTTCAGGAATACTTGCAGACAAGTGGCTGTTAATTTTTTTCTTTTCTGAAACAGGACATCTTGGGTTCTATTTCTTATTTTTTCTTGGAGCATTCTCTGAGAATCCTGGAACCATTTTTCAGGGGCATAGACATCTTATTTTTTAAACTACAAAAATGCCTTTCAGACTGTTAGATATTTATCATACTCCGCATTTTTGAGAACAGTAAAATTTTTTTCCTGTTATCCTTTGATTATACTGGGAAGATAACAATATTGATTTGATTAAAACATTTGGGAGGTGGTGCTTTTTTTACTCTCATGAAATACAGTCTAAACTGGAAAATAAGATTCAGAGACATGAGATGTTAGACCAGTGTATTAGATTTTTTAGAAGGGAAGACATTTCAAGAGTTATAAGGCATTGTATAATTTTAAAAGCATTAAATATGTAAAACTGGACAATTATTGTCGTACATTATGTATTTAGACATTTATTTGGTACCTTGAACTGAACCCAGGGCCTTTACATGGAGCAACATCCTCTGTTTAAAAATTTTTTTCTATTTTGAGACAAAGTCTCCTTAAATTGGTAAGTTATCCTTGGGTGCTTGAACTTGTGATCCTCCTCTCTAGGCCTGCCAAGAGTTCTGGGGTTACAGGTGTATGCCACCTTGCTCTGGTAGGCAATTTTTTTTTTAAAGTCAGAGAATTAAGATTTTTATTACCATTGTTCGGTGAAGAGGAGGACGCTACAGAGAAGTAGTTAAGATTTCATAATATTCAAATTTTAATCTTTATGGGTAATCTAACTTTATCCTGTACTTTCAAATTACCTAGAAAGGCTTAAATAACTACTTCAGTTTTGTAAGGTAGACATACAAAAACACAACTTTAGATTGTGAAAATACATTCCAAGGTGTTTTGTGGATGACTTTGCTTTTCTTTCAGATAATGTTGTTCATACAGGCGAAGATAGTAATTTTTTTAATGTGTATAGAGTGCTAAGTACATACTTTGTGTTTCTTTTGGAAGAAGAGTCAGTTTTGTTTCCTCTTTACTTTTTATTTGTGTATTGAAAATTCTGCAGTCCAGGCCAGTTTTGAACTCACTATGTAGCACGGGCTGACTTTAACTCAATAGTAATACTCCTACCTCAGCCTCCTCAGCGTCCCCAGTGCTAAGATTACAAGCTTGTGCCACCCTGTGGTATTTATGTGTGTGTGTGTGTGTGTGTATTTTTCCCCCCCTGGGGGCTTGAACCCAGGCTTTACGCATGCTAAGCAAGTACTGTAACCACGGAACTGTGCCCCAGCCCAGTCAGTTTTATTTCTGGTGTTTATAAAGATTTTAGTAATGAGATATTAAAATTAATGCAAGTTATATAGGTAAAGTGTATATGGCGAATAGTAGTTTTAAAATGTGCCATAGGAATTACTGGGTTTGAATTTGAAAATCCATATTATATGACCTTAGTAGACTTTTTCATCCCCAGTATTTATTAGTGTGTATGGATACACAGTGGTTACATTGAGGTTCTGGGTTTTGTGCTGGGTAGTTGCTGGGACCTCAACTTGCTGTTCTGCAAAAGAGAAAAATATCCCTTATGTTACAGAGCCATTGTGAAGAACTAAGCAGATATTGCATACACGTAGCAGATAGCCTGGTGTATAGTGAGCACAAAGTACACAGTGGCTTGACTTAGTTACTATTTAAGCTCTAGGTTCACTGATGAGTTAGTTCCATTACTTAGGTGGTTAATGCAAACTTTTGATGCTTTGTAAAATGTCAATTAAATTTCAACTTCTACCTGATAGTTCTGAGTTCATAGGTCTGCCTTGGTTTTTGGTATCATTGTACAGCAGACCCTTCTTATTTTATACGTTTATTTCACCAGATGATTTTAGAAAAGAAGTTACAATCCTTTCCTCCTTTTACAAGGTCTTGCTAATAGATTCTAATAAAACTAGACCAGATTTTAAAGTGGGTGTGTAAAACATGTGTCTGGGTATTTACATTGCTTTGCAGCATTGTAATTTGTGGTAGTATTGTGTCTAACCCGTTTCATAACATCTGCTAATTTTCTTTGACTCTGTCATGATTAATCTTTAGTATTTTTCTACCGTAGTGGTTAAGAACTGACCTAGATGTCCTACAGAGTGGCCTGAGTCCCAGTTCTGTAATTTATCCTGTAATACTGAGTGCATCTTTGCTAAACTTTAACACCTCTTATAAATTGAGAATCATAGTAGTACCTGCCTATTTGTGTGATGTGAGGAGTTCCCTGCATGGTAAACTAATTCAGTGAATTTAACTTTGTAAAAATATAGAGTAGTGATAAGGACAGTGACTCTTGAATGAGATTTCTTAGGTTCAGATTTTAGCTGCACCATGTACAATAGCAAATAGTTCAGTCTCTGATTTCTTTTTCTGGGGGTTATAATATAGGATCATCTATTAAATGAATTACTAAATGTAGATAAGAATGTCTCGCCCTTGGCACTGTGATGGTGGTGCCTGGATTGTGTTTTGCTCCATGACTACTACTACATATGTAGTATACTTACTAGATGCCCGTAATACCCTCTTCAGTTGTGATGACCAAGATGTCTCTGAACATGGCCAGATACCCTTTGGATGGCCTAATAGTCTCTGATTGAGAATCATTGATGTAGGGCACATATGGCAGTGCCTGGCATGAAGTTAGAGCACGTTGTTTTGTTTTTTATCATTGGCAGTATGTATTCTGCTGCTGCTCCCACTACCAGTTAGAAATTTGGTCTTACTAAGCCGGCTTAGCCTTTTTGACCCCCTGAGTTTGACTTTCCTCTATGGTGTTATTTGCATCCCTCAGGGATTGCGTGTCATATTTTATTGAGATGTTTACATGCTGTATTTGTTTATGTATTATTTTGTTTTGGTTTATGAGTTTAATAAATTTGAGATGGTTTATTTTACTGGTACTAAGGAGAATGCTTTGTAGTGGATGTTTAATAGATAGAAAATTGAATGAATTATTTTTGTTTGAACAGATTATCCAATTCTTTCATTCAGCTCCTTAATTCAGTTGTCTGTAAACAAGAGGTCTGACTCTGAGTCGGGAAATAATTTCTGACTACTTATATTGATTTAATTAGATGTACACATATCATTATCCATTTAAAATATTCTCTATATAGACTCACTGTGCTTTAGTTACTAACCTTAGAATGCCAAATGTGAGGAAGTATTTTAAGTAAAATTTCTGTGTAAGAAAAAGGAACTTAACAAAAACAAACTGCCTGTCTTATTAACAAAGGTACTCAGTCACCTGTTACATTTTCTTTGTATTAGGTCTGGTTATTTTCGCCTGTTTCTCTACCTCTACACACACACATGCTCGCTCGCCCTCTCTCTCTTTCTCTTTCTCTCTCTCTCTCTCTCTCTCTCTCTCTCTCTCTGGTGGGGTCACAATTTTGCTGTTAGTCCACACTGGTCCTAAACTCACTGTGTAGCCCAGACTGGGCTCAAACAGCAATCCTCTTGCCTCTTCCTCCCCAAGAGCTGGGATTACAGGCATGCGTCACCACACCTGTTTTATGTGATGCTGGGAATCCAAACCCAGGGCCTTGCACTTGCTAGTGCTAGGTGCTGTGCTGTTCCTCCAGTCCCTTGTCTGTCCATACTGCTAGGTATTCCCAATTGGTATTTCATTAAAGTTTTTAAAAAATAACTTTAAATTCATAGGAAAGTAGCAAGAATAGTATAGGGTTCTGTGTGTGCTTAGTCTGATTTCCCTGATACGTATATATAAAAACTTAATTATTTTTTTGAAACAGAAGTCTTCTTTGTTGCCAAGTCTAGCTTTGAATTTGTGATTCTGCAGCCTTGGCCTCCTAAATAGTGGGGATTACTGGTGTGTACTACCACACCCAATTAGTTTCCCTGATGATTAATATCTGATACAACATTAATCTGCTTATCAAGAGTCAGAGATTACTGTTAGTACATTGCTGTTAACTAAATTGCACACTTTATTCTGATTTTGTCAGTTTTCCACTGCTGTCCTTTGTTCTGTGATCCAGTTCACATTGTAAGTATGTATATTTTAACTGAGTTAATATTTCTATAGGTGGTTAAGGTGCTTTTCTACTGAACATTTTTATTATGTTTTTAATACTGAAAATGTGTATTTCAAAACTACTTCCCGTATTTTACCTCTGATAAATGTTTGAAGTTAGCTGGATTGGATGGTTATATACTGTCATTTTGGGCATTTTCCTTTTGGAATTGCCTGAAGAGCCAGTTGGAACCACATGAGAGAAAACGGTCTTACTGATTTATAACAATTTTCCTTAAGATATATTTCACAGAATGCTGGTCTTACCCCATTATTGTATTGAAATTGTCTTCAGTGGGCCCATAAATTTGGAGTGCCTTGGCTCTGTTTTAGAAAATGCCCATTCTCATTGGCCTGCTAAGGTGTCTCATACTCTGGTAACTACTTAGTAAATATTTATTGTATAGATTTTTTTTTTTATTTTTTAGACAGGGTCTGGCTCTAGTACAGGCTAGTTCTAAACTCACTGGGTAACTCAACACAGGGCACCACTCCTGAGTGCTGGGATCACTAGCGAGGACCAGCACACCTAGTTTGTGTGGTGCTGGGGAATCGATTTACGGCTTTGCGCCTGGCTCTGAATATGGAGCTATACTCCCAGCTTCAGTGCATATATATATATATATATATATATATATATATATATATATATATATATGCGCGATACGTAATAGTTACAATGAATTTGAGTGTTTTGTGCACATATTTATCACATCAACATCACAGTTCCTTTCCGTCTCCATTTTGGCCTCCCATACCTTCCTCATCCACCCTAGCTCTCACTGTCGCACCCATTTGGTTCCATGGAATGCCTGTATTCTGGGTTTCCCCTATCAGAGAAACCATGCACTATTTAACATATTTAATCTTCGGCATTTGACTCACGTGACTGCTCAAATCACCACTCTTAAGCTCAGCTTCCCACCCCTAATAGGCAGCAGTGGCCATATCCTTATGCCTCCTCTCTGGGTGCAGCAGAGCCCTTTATCTTTTGTATCTTACTGTATCTTTGTTGAAAATCTTTAAGTTGGCCTCACTCACGAGTCCACATAAGAGAAGAACTATACCAATGAAATTCATATGCCAGTAGAGTTTTCTTTCTTTCTTTTCTTTTCTTTTATTTATTTATTTATTTTTTTTGAGACAGGGTCTCACTTTGTAGCCCAGGCTGGTCTTGAACCCACTGGTGTAGCCCAGGCTGGTGGCCTTGGACTCAGGACAATCCACCTGCCTCAGCCTCCCAAGTGCTGGGATGAAAGATTTTGCACCTCCACGCCCAGCTTTTCCTGGCACTGGGAAAATAGGCACTGGGAAATCGAACTCCAGGCCTTGTACTTTCAAGGCAAGCGCTTTAACAAAAGCGCTGGGCCATTCCTCTAGTTCCAATGAGGATATTGTTAAAGAAATGTAGCTTATTTATTCTGAGTCTTAGAGTAAATTCAACAAACTTTACCTCGTGCAAACTTTTTTTTTTTTGACCATGCAAACTTTCTTTTGGATGTATATGCCTATTATGTAACCCAGGGAAACATACTTTATAGACGATACTAGTTTTGACCAGAAAGCTGCTGGAAATTTTGATTCAGCCATCTTATCTATCACCCAGCGTGATCTACTTTTTGTTTTTCCTTTAGCCTATCTGGGGAATGAATCCAGTGCTTTCATACAGAGCTTCATCCCAGTCCTTTTTGTTTAAAAGAGGGTGTCACTAAATTGTCTAGAGAAGGCTGGAATTTTCAATCCTGCTTCAGCCCTCAGAAGACCTGGAATTACAGACATTAACCACCACACTCCTCCCTAGTACTTTTTTGTTTCTAAAAATCGATTTTTAAGGACTCAAATCTTGTCTACTTGAGATTTGAAAAATTGTCACAGACTCTTGAAGACTCTTCTACAGAGGAGATACAATATACTATCACAAATGGTGGTATTGGGAGAAAAATACCACTGGTTTAGATGATGTTTAGAATGGGCTAGTCTTTCATATGCTTTGTGGTCTTTTGAGCTAAGTGACTGTAACTTTTTAATGTTTGGCATATTTCTGTAACTTGATAGTACATTGTATTTGTTTGGTAAAAATCCCTGAGGTAAAGTTTGTTGAATTTACTACCTGTGTTGTTATGGAAAGTAGTGCAGTTTGAGTAGATTCAGTGTACTGTTGATTGAAGGAAAAGTAACAATTTGTTTTTAGAGCTAGAATTGCCTTTTCTCTTTTGATGCATCTGAGGAGAAAAGATCAATAGTTGGGCTGCAACTCTAAAGAAAAAAATAGTTTGGCCTGTGTTAAAGTTTGGAGTCCAGCATATCCCGATAAATTCATTGGTAGTTTTTTTTTTTTTTTTCTTTTTCTGTTTTTTGTACTGGGGATTGCATCCTGAGCCTTTACAATGAGCTAAATCCCCAGCCGTTTTATTCAGTTTGGGAAAGAATCTTGCTAAGTCACTCACAGACTTGGCCCTCCTATCTCAGCTTCTATCAGCTTCCCTGTACACTGGGAGTATAGGCCTATGCCACCGGGGCCTGGTTAGGAAAATTATTTTCACTTACCCAAATTTATTGTACTTTAGCTTCCTAGGAACCTAAATAGAATAATAGAAGTATTAGTGATGTATATTTGAGTGTTTGTTAGGTATAGACATCAGTTAGTTATAGGGAATTCTTGAGGGATCTTTTCCTGTCTTTTCATTAGTGTTGCTAACTAAAATTTTCTGTTAATATAGAGAATGCATGTAAAATAACCTTTGAGTCAGTAAAATAGTTAACATTTTCCCCCCAAATTATTTTTTTATTAGTATGTATTTGGAATGCATAATGGTTAATTCACCTTGAGGTATTGTTACATAAGCATCACTTCTTGATCAGAATTTTTTCAGTGCTTTATTTCAGCTTTATTTCAGTATAAGCAAAATCTGAGAAGAGGTGCTTGTCTTTTTTTCTTTTTTAGAGGTGGATTTTTTTGTGAGAGGAAGTTTTCTTAGCTTTTTTGATTTAATTGAAGTTTAGTAAATAACAACACGAATAGATTTCTTTAAACTACCGCTTTGATAGAGATGTAAGGCATTTCCATCCTCCAAAATACCAAATGCCCACTTTTTTCAAGTCTACTTTTCCCTTATCTGTGGCCTCAGACAACCAATGATTGGTTGGAATTACTATTTGATTTTTGAGATAGGGTCTTGCTGTATAACCCAGGCTGGTCTTGAGCTCACTATATAGCCCGGGCTGGCCTCAAACTCTTGGTAGTCCTCTTATCTCAGCCTCCCAAGTATGGGATTACACGTGTGTGCCACCATGCCTGGTTGATCTTTTTGTGGTGCTGGGGAATCTAAGGTATGACTTAGTTGCATGCATGCTAGGCAAACATTCTGGCACCCATAGAACTGTTTTTAAAGATCTTTAATGAGTCAGATCTTTCCAGCTGCATAGTTCAGTGTAAAGAGGTAATAGTTACCAGGCGTGGCCTGTGGAGCATGCAGCTGGTGTTGGAATCTTAGTTGTGTTTTGTGGCTTTGGGGAGGATATTTTAAAGTGCATTGTCTTCGTAAAGGTAGGCCTGGGCAGCTTATTAAGTCCCCGTCTCAAAATAAACCCAAAACAATGAAAAAATAGGTCTTATTTGTAGGTATTGAATTACATAATTGTAGTCAACTGTAAATGTTTAGCACTCTGTTTGGCGTGTGTATACCTAGTAAATGGTAGAATATATGTGAATTTTTTTCTTTTTTTTGTGACACTAAGAACCTGAACCTGCAGGTCTTTGCAGTGAGCTAATGTCACATCAGTCCTTTTTTATCTTTAATTTTGAGAAAGGGTCTTGTTCATAAGTTGCCCAGGATAGGCACAAACTTTCTATCTTGTTGCCTCAGCTTTCACTTGAGCACTAGAATTAAAGATATGTACCACCATGCCCAATTCCTTCCTTCCTTCCTTCCTTCCTTCCTTCTTTCCTTCCTTCCCTCCTTCCTTCCCTTCCCCTCCCTCCCTCCCTCCTTCCTTCCTTCCTTCCTTCCTTCCTTTTTTTTTTTTTTCCTTTCCAGTGTGTTGCTTTGTTTGGTCTCCAGGCTGGTCTTAAACTTACTGTGTAGTACTGGCTGGCTTTGACTTCATAGTAATCATTCTGCCAAAATTCAAGGCCAGTTTGAGAAAGTTCTTGTGCATTTGGAGCTTATCTAAAAATCTTTGGCATTATGGATCACAGGATATGCTGGTAATCAGTGATTTTTCTAACCTGAATATTATTGTAAATTTTTTGGTTCACTTCTCTTTCTACTCACAAATAGGTCAATTAGGCTTTATCTAAAACCAGTATGGAAAGAAGAATTAGACTTTTTCCTTCAAAGTTTTAGATAATTTTTTATGATTAATATACGTACGATTCAGAGACTAACTTGCTATTTGTATAAGTAACACATAGCACACTGAAATAAATATGTGGTATGATAGTTTTCTTACTCTTTTTTCTTTCTTTCCTGAAAGGGGAACCCTAGGAAAATGTGTATATATGCACATCTGTGTGCATGTGCACTTTTTATGTTTTGATTTGTTGGTTTAGTTAATAGGATTTTTTTTGTTGTTTTCTTTTACTCTCTCAAACCAGGCTTTTTGTATGTTACCTTTCTGTAAATAACTTAAATACTTTGTAAGTAAACAAGGGCACTTTACAGTTTTCATACTTTGAAACAGTAATTTAAGTGATTTGATTTTAACTTTTTTACCTGGATTTATTGTAAAACCAGTGTTTGGTTTTTATATTATGGAAGGGTTATGGTTAAAACATACGGTTTTTATGATTTAAGCCATGTAATTCTTTCAAATGTGACAAATTAACTATACGTGTATTTTTCTAAAAATAATGAATAAGTAAACATTTTGTAGGATTTCTGGTGAAATATCTACATGTATGATAAAGATTTAGTAAGGATTTGTTCCACATTTCCAAATGTATATTTTAAAAACAGTGAGGATTTTTTTAAACAAAAATTCAAGAGTGTGTTTTTAGACTCAAAACTATTAAAATAATTTGGTATTAGGTGATTTTCAATTGATAGCTTTATTTCTTATGGTATTTTTTTTGTCTTTCTATAGGGCTGAAAGACACACAGAAGTCTTCATGGATATAGTTGATACATTTAATCATTTAATTCCTACTGAACACTTAGATGATGCCCTATTTCTAGGATCCAACCTGGAGAATGAAGTCTGTGAGGATTTTAGTACAAGTCAAAATGTCTTAGAGGACTCGCTGAAGAACATGCTCAGCGATAAGGATCCTATGCTAGGATCTGCAAGTAACCAGTTCTGTTTGCCTGTTTTGGATAGCAATGATCCCAATTTCCAGATGCCTTGTTCAACAGGTAATTCTTACTTTTTTTTTTTTAGTCTGCAATTTAAAATAAAAAGAATTTTCAACTTTTTAATTTTTTTAAATGATGACGAGGGTAGTGAATTGAGGGTTCTTTTAACTTAGAACTGCTTTTCTAGGCATCACACTTACACTTTATACCAAATTTTCTTATAAGAAATGTGGAGATAACCTTCAAAGATAATACCGATCTAGGTAGAGTGACCATATAATTTGTTACCCAGAGTAGGATACTTCGAGATACAGGAGGTGCTGTAGACAATTACGTCATTACAACAGGTATAAATTAAGACTCAGTATCAAAAAGAGATTGCCTCACAAATTGGGACATTGTGTCACCTTTGGCCTGCTGGATGGAGTCAAGGGGGAAGGTTAAATTAAATTGGCCTCTCCCAATGTCCCTCTTAGCCCTTCAGATTTAATATGTTCTTTGCTGTATTTTCAGATTTTCTAATATTTTGTATATGCGTCTTAAAACCAGAGGAAGAACTCTGGACCCGTGCTGTCCTATATAGTAACCCCTGGTCACGTACAACGGCTGATAATCCTGAAATAAATCTAGTCCTAATTGAGTTGTGCTGTAAAGCACAGTAGAATTTGAAAACTTGACATTAAAAAAAGATTATAAGCTATTTCATCAACTGTTAATATTCATTATGTGTTAGTGATATTTTTGCTTAACTAAATTAAAATTTTTTTTTTTTAACTTTGGATAGTGGGTCTATGTTGCTTAGGCTGGCCCTGAACTCCTAGGAGTTTGCTGAGTCACTAGGACACAGTCTATTCATTCTTTCTTTTTTGCCTTAAGCAAATGCCTACTTAAAAGTTTAGAATCACAAACTTAATATCTTCCGTTGGGCAGCACTGCTGTAGGATCTGTAGCTGAAATAGCTGAAAGAATAACATTTTTTTAAGGCCACAAGCTACTTTTGATCAGAAATTTCTTTGATCCTTTATTAATTCATAGAAAGTATGTAGGTTTTTTTTTTGTAAAGCAAAGAAAATATTACTGTAAACTTTGAGGCAATTAACTCTTTTGTAAACCTCACTTAGATAAATCACTTAGGAAAATCAACCTCACATGGAGACATAAGCCTTTTTTCCTCCACTCTCAGTTGTAGTTCACAGGTTTATGTGATGTTGATGTTTCAATGATTCTGGACTTCTATTGACATACAATTTTTTTAGTGTATTTTTATTTCCTCTTAATATTTTCTGTGTAATATTTTAAATTTATGTAGTAATAGTTAAAATTTGGAATGGGTCATCTGCTGGTGACCCATAAATTTGTTACTGTACTCTGCCTGAAAGCCTCAGCACTGAATACTAGGAATCTTTGTTTTAACCACTCCTAAATTCTGAGGTTTTTTTTTTCAATTGCCTGCTAATGGTGTATCTCTAAATTATTTACATTGTGTTGTGTTATGTAGGTTTACATCATTTTTGTTGTATTCTAAATGTTTTATAGCTTTTAAAATTTTGTTCTATGTATGCATTGTTCAGTTCCTTACTTTGGTGACTATGTCAGTACAGTAGTTCCAATTATCTTTATATTGTTAATGTGTACTTTTGTCAATATTTGGTTTTATGCATTGTTTCTTAGTTTAGGACAAGTTCATAAAAGGTATTCATTTAAAATTTTGTACGTTACTAGAACTACAATTACCTTCAGATACTGGGTCTGGAATGGGCATATGTGTCAGAATTTATTACTTAATAAGATTTTGGCTGTCTAGTTATGCCGTTGTTTATACTTGATGTCCTTTTTAAAAAGTGGGTTTCTGTTTATGTGAAATGTTTTTGATATGAGAAGTATTCAGTCTTCGTGAACATTGCTTTTCCTATTAGAAAGTCTTAAAACACCTTTATTAAAGTATTTAAATTTATTGAGGTTTGAAGTATTAATACTTGTTTGTGATTTGGTTATCTTTTAAACTTCAACTTAGAATTCTTTTCTAAGTTTTCTTAAAATTTGTTTCCAGCTGGGTGTGGTGGTGCATGACTTTAATCTCAGCACTCTGGGAGGCTGAGACACAAACATCCTAAATTTGAGCCCAGCCTGGAGCAAAATTCTCACTGAGACTTTGTATCAAACTAGGAATACAAAGGGCTGGGAATATATTTTTTAGCTTAGTGTGAATGTCCTGAGTTCAATTCTCAGTCCTCTGTATCACAAAAAAAGAATTGTTTGTTATAATAATCATCTTAGATTCTGTAAGAAAACCATATTCCTGTATATGTAGTGTGTTTTTAAGATGTCAGGAAATACATGGGGAAGCTTGCAGTAATGATAAACTGTCTAGAATTTTTAAAGTTTCTCTGTGCTTTAGATAGGAGATTTATCTTAATTGGCCAAAGTTCTTTGCTTTTTTATGTTCTATGGGGTCAAAGAAGGAAGTCAGGAGGAAGAAGGTATGTGTAGGGTAACGGCTCTTTTATTTAGAATCAAAGGCGAGAGAAGTAAAAGTTCCCACTCTCTCTGGGAGGGGGTTCGGAGTAGGTTGTCCCAAGAATTCTTTTGACCTTTGAGATATTTGGCTTCGTGAAAGGTCTGTACACTTTCTAATGAAAGCAGAATGACAAGTAGTTTTGAAGATTTTTAACTTTTTGTTTTGGAATAATAGTGTTAGGAGAGAGTTTCAGAGATGTCTTATTTTGGTCACTAAGAAAAACAGTATGTGGACAAAAACTTTTCAGTTATTCATAAATTAATTTTGTTTTAAAGAAAATGACAGTTCTTAGCCAGCTGTTTCCATGTTGCTTTATTGGTTTTTACTAGTTGTCTTGACTGAAGCTGAGCAGGGAAATGATTTTATCTGTATTTCTCAGGATAGTGAGTGCTAGAGGATGTGGTCATTTTGTAGCTTTGATTTGCACAAAGCTTAAAATTATCAAATAGCTGATGTTTTATTAAGCTGAGGTATGCTGCTTTTTGTAATTGTCAAAAAATCCATTTTCTTTGGTTGACATCATTGATGATTCGTGTTATATTTCATTGTCTCCAGAAATCTTAACAGTGTTTTCACAAATTATAAAAATGGGAAAGAAACTGGAAGGTACGCTTAGCACTATCACATGCACAGAAGTTGGGAGGCTAATTGCTTAGGTTTTGAGAAGCTTTGACTCTGTAGTGTGATTTTACACAATAGTGTAATTTCATTGTTTGCACTTGGCTTTTA
The DNA here is from genome assembly GCA_004027205.1 of Ctenodactylus gundi. NCBI lineage: Eukaryota > Metazoa > Chordata > Mammalia > Rodentia > Ctenodactylidae > Ctenodactylus > Ctenodactylus gundi. The sequence goes on from PVKB01004817.1 coordinate 44,932, forward strand.
GATTTATTGCCCTGTAATATATATTTTTTTGAACTTCACTGGATAAAAAATTGGAGAAATATTTGATCTTGTTGGTCAAATTTGCTGTTGACACTTACTGGTTTTTTTTTTTTTTTTTTTTTTTTTTTTTTTTTTTTTTTTTTTTTTTTTTTTTTTTTTTTTGTGGTCCTGGGGAGTTGATACATGGTGTTTGCACTGAGCTAATCTCCAGTCCCTCAGTCCTTTTTAATTTTTCTTTTTTTTTGAGACAAGAGTCTTGATAAGTGGTACAGGTTGTGCTTGAATTTGAGATGCCTGATTCAGCCTCTCAGAGTGCTGGAATTACGAGTTTATACCACCACGGCTGGCTACTTGTTCATTTCTTTATATTGTATGTTGAAATATTTGATGGCCACAGTTTGATTTAGTTTTTACTATGTAGATCAGCACAGCCTAATGACACACACTGTATATGTATAGCTGTGTAGAATAACCTTTTATTCAAGTAGCAGTTAACAGTTACTGCAGTTTATCAGTGAAAATAAGGTATTCTTTCCAGGCTGTCCCATGGCTTGCAGAAACCATCATTCACTAAAGTAAATGAGTAATTCCTCCTTTAACGTGGTTTTTAATAACTTAAGCATATCTGAAAAGTTGTTGAACTCTTGTTAATATTGTGCATATTTGCTAAGAGTTGATCCATGTTATGTACATAAATATTTCTTCAACTGTAAAGGCAAGTATCTGCTAACATGTACGTTATGAGAATTGTTTGCATGTCATGATTGCCCTTGATATATCAGGCAATGGTTAAAAAAGATTTTTACTTGTGCTGCTTTTCTTTACAACAAAGTATGGTAATATTTAACAAGTATCTGAACAATAGTGTAATTTAGTCCTGTTTTTGGTACACAGAAGTTTTTAAAGTGATAATAGGTAAATGGAGTAAGTACATTGTGCTAATTTGGTAAGTGTATGCAGTGTGTAATGATCACATTGGGGTAATTAGTATTCCCATCTCCTCAAATATCAAACACACCCTCTTTGTGTTGAGAAGCTTTGAATGTCTTTTAGTAGGAGGCTTGCTGAGAGTTTGAGGCCAGCCTGGGACTACACCAGAAACAAAACACACACACACACACACACACACACACACACACACACACACCCACCCGAAACAAAACACACACACACACACACACACACACACACACACACACACACACACACCCACCCACCCACCCACCCGAAACAAAACACACACACACGCGCACGCGCGATTATGTAAAATTGTTGAGAGCTCTAGTCATCCTACTGTGTATAGAGTATTAGATATTAATCTCTTCTAGTATCTGACCATGTTCTTTTCTGCCTTCCTCTCTACCTTTCCTAGCTTCTTGTGGCCAGTATTTTTTTCTCTTCTTTTATGGAATTGACTTTTTATTTTTGAAGCAGGATTTTGCTTTGTAGTTCAGGCTGGTTCTGAGTTCACTGTGTAGCCCACACTGGCCCCAAACTCAATGTCAGTTCTCCTGCCTCAGTCTCCTGAGTGCTAGGATTATAGGGGTGTGCCACCGCACCCAGCTTATGTGGTGCTTTGGAATCAAACTTAGGTGCTTAGTGCTTGCTAGACAAGTGCTTTTTTTTTTTTTTGTAGTTTTATGTGAGTGATGGTGTACACAATTTATCTTTCTCTGGTACACGGATTTTTAGATTTTTATTATGTCTCTTAGAATTTGGACAGAATTCATCTGTATGATATTGGAAAAATTATATTGCACTTGTTTTGAAAAAAGTTTGTGACCTTGTATGTCTCTGAGATTAATTTAAAAGGTAGTTACAAGTTTTATAGCTGTGATGTTTTTAGTGGATAACATTGTCTATTACATAATATGTTGAACTCTTTCTAAGCATAGCTCTCTATGCTAGTGAAGCCCGTTTTCCAGGTATTTCTTATTTGTTCTCTTTCTGGATAGGTGTAGAGGAGTTAGTTGTGTAAATTAATTATACCAGAGGATGTAGCTGTATGTAAAAATTCATTTTCTGTTTACACTGGAGTGTTTTCACTATTTTTGTCTATTCTGAATACTAATTATTTGTTAATGTTTTAAAAGTTAAGTGCTTCAGTGAACCTTTTATACCATTCATACTTTTGAGAATCACTTTTGAGCAGAAAAATAGATTTAGTACAAGTAAGCTAGTCGTGCAAAATACGATGAAAATGTACTAATTAAGGCAACGTATGTTATTTGGATATTAGAGATTAACTGATTAGCTTTCTAAGCATATATCTTTTAAGAATAAAATTGTATTTCTGGAAGGTTGATGAATATTAAATATCATTTGGACTTTTTTACTTTGGAGAAATGTTTAAAAAGCAGAAAGGAGAGGTAATTGCTTTATAAAATTTGAGATGTAATTTAATGATGGAGAGAATGGTGGAAGGTTTGAAAGAGAAGAACATGATAGATACCATACGTACTTGAAAGCTTTTTCATGTTGATACGGGATGTGACTTGTTATGTACATAAATGTGAAAGAGCTGTACCCAATTGGTGGCATCTACAGAGAGGCATAGTTTGAATAGCTAAAAGGAGTTAAGAGGTCCCCGAAACAGAGTAAGTTCCCCATGAATATGGAATTAATACTTTGTGTATGACCCTTTGACTGGGTCAGTTGTGATTCAGATACCAGATAGTTGTTTCTATTAGACTGTTCATTGTAATTTTAAGTTATTTTTTTATACTTGATACATTTCATTGCTTAAAAAATGGGAGCTTAGAAGCAGTAGAATAACATTTGTGTAAGTAGCTTTTTACAAAGTGGTTTCAAAGTGAGTTTGTAGGATGAGACAGTTTACAAAGAAAACTCAGTTCATTTCTTAAAAGAAACTGTATAAAGGAGATGATAAAACAGTATATATGGATATTAATATACCAGGTACTGTATGGAAGTACTTTGTAGCACTATTTTGTTAACTGCTAACCTAAACCTTACGAGCTGTATATGTGTAGTACTATTAATCCATTTTATAGAATAGTAAACAGAGTTTTCTAGAATGGTTTATTTCTTTACTAGTAAGAAAGCCACAGTACTCAGATTGGAATATGGAACAGTCTAAATTTTTCTGCCTCTTAGTGTATGATTATTGTTAAAGGCTCTAAACTAGTTCCCAAATTTTGCCTTGATTTATGGTTAGTAAAATTACATATTTTTTGTTTTTCAGAGAGTAGAGTAGTTTTTTCTCTTTTAAAGAGAATACCTGTCGGAAATACTTTTTAGTCTGCTAATAAATATTGAAGCTTGTAATTAAGTTTATAGGAGAAAGTCATTGGATAGTGATTGTGAAAACTAGAATAGTATTCAAGAGGATGTGCTTTTATTTATTTATTAAACTTGTGATCCTATCTTCCTAGTGCTGGGTTATGCCTTTAATAAGTGCCAACAAGTAGACATATGCAAACTAAAATGTTGATTCAGAATGGACTTCAATTAGATACAAGAAAAAACTCAGTCTATTTTTTTCCCTTACAGTTGAAATTATGGTGTACATATAAACATTAACTTGAAGTAGTTTTGCTGAGAATCAGTTGTTGTTAGCTTTATTCTTGGAATGTCTGTTTTGTATCATGTAGTTAGTCAGGGAACACAAATATAAAGTTAAATAAAATCACTTTGTTGCTGCTGACATGGAGCTCATAGGAATAATTTTTTTTAAGAGGTGACTTCTCTCTTCGTATTGCAGGCTGGCCCTGAGCTCACTGTAGCCCAGGCTAGCCTCAAACACAAGGCAGTCTTCCTACCTCAGCCTCCCTAGTGCTGGGAATATAATTTATAGGCATGTGCCACCACACATGGCTTCTATGGTGCTGGGGAACTTAATCTAGGGCCTTGTGCTCTAACTGGGGCCTCTTGATTTTTCTAAGGATATAGTACAGCTAGTTAATGCGGGTATATTAGCATGCATTTACTGGGAAGGGTCCCTGAACTTTGTTGTTCGGTATACCAAGAAGACAAGAGTCCTGACCACTTCTAGAACCATTTCTTGCAGCAAGCATCCTTGGGGATGAGGTAATAATATTCTCTCACCCCCACCTCTTACCCTGAATAGTAGACAACTTATTTTTGACTACAAAAGCAGTAAATGTTCCTTCCCTGTGTTTCAGTCCACTGTAAGTATAGGCGTTTGTATCGATGCATTTGTATTGTCCTTTGAACCTAGAGGAGGCAAGGGGAGCAGACTGCCATTGTGATCATGTTGCTTTCTGTGTTATGAATGGTAGAATTTTTTGTCTGTTGTCTTTTGTGTTCTGTTAGCAGGCATGGATTCAGGAACAGTCTTGTTTATTACATTAAATTCTAGACTGTTCACAGTTTTTTGACAATGTTTTTAGTCCCACAAATAATACGTGTGGACTTAAACTAATTGCTAAAAATTAAATACTTCACTCCATATAGGCAGAGATTGCTTCTACATAATGTACGTACTGAAATAGATACTTAGTACTATTTGGGTTTGACTGAGAAAAAAAAAAAAGAAACTCAACAAAGAATAAATGAGACTAGGTAGTGGGCCCAGAAGCTCAGACAAAAATGTAAAATGCGCACTGCCAATACACTACCTTGTAAGCCTTGGCTTACAGATTTTCAGCATCATTGTGGAAAACAACCCAGTGTGAAAAATAGCAGTATCTGGGATTTAAAAACAAACCTAGTTCCCAGGAAAATAAATATTTGTCAGTGAGTAAATAAATGAGAAGTACATAGTAAGAAAAAAGTAAATAATAACTCCAGAAAGATATTTCCTCTGTATCTTTATAAAGATGTATGATATAATAAAACAGAATCCTTAACAGCATGATTCCGGTGAACATAGTGCTTTAAAAAATATCCTATAATATGTATTTCATTATAATCAGAATTATAGGAACTAATAAAATGGTGTAAACCAATTCCTGGATAGATTTTATCTTTTAAGCAACCTGCCTTTTGTATAATTTATGAGACTTAAATGTATTGTATGAAGTTAAATTGTACTGAGAACTTGTAGAGAATGTGGTTATCTTTTTGCCAGCCAAATACATGGGTATAGGTGTTATTAATTAGCAGGGCTAGTCATAAGGTTGTGTTTTTAAAGGCTATGTGAAAGGCATTAATTTGTGTAGGAGGTTACTCTGCTATCCCTGTGGAGAACAGGTCCAGGATTTTTCTCAAAGGTTTTTTTGGGTTCCTCTCAATGCACAGATAGCTCCATATGAAAGTAGTTTGGGCATAGATAATTTCTGGGTTATAGAACTTTTTGTATTACTAAAAAAGGGTGTGTTCTCATTAAATGATTTTGCGATTATTTGATGCTGTTACACACTTCTAAAAAGAATTTATTTATTTTTGTGTGTATTTATTTATTTATTTTTTGAGCTGATCTTACTCTGTAGTCTAGGCTGGTCCTGGACTCAGTGTATAGCCCAGGTGGGCCTTGAGCAGATGGAAGTCTTCCTGCCTCAGCCTCCCAAGTGCTGGGGTTACAAATAATGACCCACCATGACTTGCTAATTTTTATGTGGTGCTGGGGAGTCAAACTCCAGGGCCTTTCACATTCTAGGCACATGCTGTAGCCACTGAACTATGTACCCAGGCCTTCATGCTTATATACTTTAATATAGGAAAGTTAATAAGCCTTATGGTACTATGTGAAGTCTCTTGGCCAGAACAGTTACTATTCTGTGAATTTTGCTATTTTAAATACTAGGATTATTAATTTGATGATTATTTAATATAGTGCCAGCTTGATCAGTTGTACTTCTTAACACATTATTGCACTGTGTAAAATTTAATATTTAACTTATTTAGTAAGATGAGATGGTTTATATCAACTTTAAGTCCTTAAATTAGTGAATTCTATTTTGTAGCTTAAAAAATAATTTTGGTGTAGCCAGACTATGTGTTGCACAGCTATAGTCCTAACTACACAGGCGGCTGGGGCAGGAGGATTGTATAAGTCCAGGAATTTGAGGCTAGCCTGGGCAACATGGTGAGATTGATCAAGGATACTTGAACTTCTTTCTTCTTCTTCTTCTTCTTCTTCTTCTTCTTCTTCTCCTTCTCCTTCTCCTTCTCCTTCTCCTTCTCCTTCTCCTCCTCCTCCTCCTCCTCCTCCTCCCATAATTATTCTTCACATTTTTTTTCTGTTAAGGAAAACAAATAATAAAAATGCTAAGCCATTTATTTACTTGGCTGTCTTTTGAGCCAAGTATGAAATGGAATTCTGATAAAAGACAAAAAACTGCATTTGCATTTTTTTCCCCCCAGACAGTGTCTTGCTCTGTGATCCTGGCTGGTTCTGGACTCGCCGTGTAGCTAAGGCTGGCCTTGAACTGCTCGCTGCAAGTGTACGCCACCATGCCTGGGTAACCTGCACTTGCGATTCTTGAATATGCAAAGGTCTTTGGCTGGTTTGTAATCGCCCAGGAGGGATTCCTTATTTCAGGCTCCTGTCGCCACTTTTCTGTCCTAGAGATGAATACTTACCAGGGAGAGAAGCTGGCTTTCATAATTTTTTGGGGAGTGGCAGGACCATGTGGTTAGAAGAAATAAAAAAGCCTGGTTGGTTACTTAGATTTCCCTGGAGTCTAAACTTAGGCATTTTCAGCCTCCACAGCTACCCCTCTCCAGCTCACACATAATTCTAGGAGCTTTGAATACCTGGTTTAGTTTCAGGGTTGATTCTGCCTCACTTGTCAAAGACTTTTCTGGGGTGGGTGCATACTCTGTTTTTCTTTACTTTTCCTAACTAATGGAACTTAGGCCTCTTTTTCTAAATCTCTGTTCCGAGACCATGATTCTTGTGATATTGGTCCAGGGTCTTTAAGCTGTGTGCTCTGTTGGAGACAGGGTTTTGCTGAATAGCCTTGATTGGGCTCTGGGTTGACACAGTCTTGATTCTGCCTCCCAAGAGGACTGGGATCACAGGCATGTACCCCTTCAGTTATTTACTTACAGTCCTGGCTTTATTTACTCGTAATTTTTTTTTCTTTGTTTTGAGAGGGGGTCTCACTCTGTAGCCCAGCCTGGTCCTAAACTTACTGTGGAGCCCAGGCTGGCCAAGGACTCCCTGTAATCCTGCCTCAGCCTCCTGAGTGCTGGGATTACAGGTACCCACTGCCATGACCAGCTTTATGTGGTGTTGTGGAATAGAATTCTGTCTTGAGCTTGCAAGGCATGTGCTTTAACACTGTGCCGTTCCTGTGGCCCAACTCATAAAAATTTTTACAGTAATACTGAAGTCTGATAAATTTTTACCTCAAAGAAAGTATTGGAATTGCTGCATGTATATTTGAGGCTTTTTTCATTAAAGTGATGATATCTAAACTTTTCTGACTGTGTGTGGTAATGGGTTTTTTTGTTTTTATTAGTGAGCATTGAACCCAGGGTCTTCACACAGAGCTACATCCCAGGCTTATTTTTTATTTATTTATTTTTAAATTTTTTTTTTTTTTGTAGGTGAACTCACGCAATCATGTCAAGTGTCGGGGTTACGGGTGATAGCAGGCATGCGCCACTGTATACAGTTTATGTGGTGCTGGGGAATCAAACTCAGGACCTTGACCCTTGCTAGGCAACTACTTTAAATTGTAGAGCTATTTCTTTAACCTCTTAAATTTTTATTTTAAGTTGCTGAATTGTCCAAGCTGGGCTTGAATTTGGGTTCTTTCTACCTCTGCTTACTAGAGTGCTGGGATTACAGCCGTGTACCACCAGGCTCAGCCTGATTGTTTGACACTTTTGAATACCCATCAGTATTTACATGTGTATTTAAATGCCTGTTCTACTGTACTAATGTTAGTGTTCTACTATCTAGTACTGCTGCTGCTGCTGTTACTACTAGTAGTAACACTGCCCTAGAGATGAATACTCACAGGGAGAGAAGCTGGCTTTCATAATTTTTTGGCAGTGGCAGGACCATGTGGTTAGAGAAATAGAAAAGCCTGGTTGGTTAGATTTCCCTGGAGTTTAAACTTAGATATTTTCCCACACAGGGAACCATAGAGGTCAAACTTGAAACTAGCAGCTATTATTCAATACCTACTTAGCCACTCGTCCTCATTTACTACAATCCCTGTTTTTCCAGATGCATACATGATCACCCATAATAAAGACTGCAATTCCATCTACACTTGACTCCTATTTGTAGTAGTTTTAAATGACCTACAGGTGAAATAAGAATACTTTAAAATTCTTCTTCTTATTATTTTTCCTTTTTTTGGAGACAGGTTCTCATTCTGTAGTCCATGCTGTTCTTGAATTCACTGTATAGCCCAGACTGGCCATGGACTCACATTAATCATTCTGCTTCAGCCTCATGAATGCTGGGATTACCGGCATGAGCCACCATTCCCAGCTTATGTGCTGCTGGGCAATAGAACTTGGGGACTTACGCTTGCTAGACAGAACATTCCAACCACTGTGCTGTTCCTATAAGTTAAAACTTTACACATGAACTTTTGGAATGCAGTGATTGCATCTACTTAGTATTTTTGAAAATTTTATTGTAATTCTGATATAATTTTAAGTTTATATAGTTTTAAGTTGAGTTTACTTTGATACGGGATTTTAGTGTTTATCATAGCTGGAAAAGTAATTATTCAAATGAAAGAAATTCAAAATGTTTTCTAGTTTCTGTGTTCCTATAGCGTAAAATGAAATGTGTCTGCCATCTTTCAGTATGCTTCTTTTTGTTGTAAACTATTAGGAAGTTGTTACAGTAACTTATCATATGAGCTCAAAAAGGACTGAATCTTTTTTTTGGAAAAAATTTTAGTGCTTAGGTAAGAGTTATTGTCAAGTACCACATTTCATTTTTTTGTATATAGTATGATATGAATGTATCTAAACTCCCTGGCCTGCTTAGCCTTGCTTGTAGTTAGTTGCTTTCTGACTTATTACTAAAATGTCTTCTTTATAAAGAGATAGACTAAAGGTAGTTTTTAATATGATACATCATTTATAACTACTTATAAGAGACCAGATATTTAATATGATGTCAAAGTTGTAAATATTTGTCCTGTTTTATGAAACAAAAATATGTAACTCATCTTTATGGATAGTGGTTCTCTGCAGGCTTGTGCTGTGAATTATTGGAAAATCTTGATGTAATATAAATATTTTAGTAACTTCCCATTTTACTTAAATAACAATTTACTATTTATAAGGGTTTATTTTAATTTAAAAGGTACTGTGTTAATGACATCCTTAAATGCATGTAGTATGCTGAAGGCAAACAAACCCTAAAGATGTCAGTTCCTTTACTTTGTAGAATTAGTTTTTCAGCACCATTCTTCAAATAAATAGGAATCCACAAAAGATGCTAGTGTTAGCCTAATTAAATATTACTAATGTTTAATTTATTTTTAATTTTTAGATTACAGTCAACATACATAATATTTTTTTCCAGGCCACATACTTTCATATGTACCATGTATATCTCCTTAAGAAGTCATCTGCTTAGAGCACGAAGTCTAGGAAGAGCTGCTATAAAAGGGTGTCTCTCGAAATGCTATTCACTTTAGAGACAGTTTCAGATTAATGTCCTTCAGTTTGGCAGATTTGTATATGAAAATCACATACTTAGTTTCTGCCACCCCATCATTCTGCTTATACCACCTCCCTCTCCCTCTTCCTGTCTCACATTTTTGAGTGTATTTCAGTGTTATGTAAAGGCAGTATTTTTTTAATATGTAGTATTTTACTTTTACATATTTTTCTCCTAATAGTTTTGCTCTCTACTTGCTAGATTTTGACTTGTAAGTTTCATGAAATCAGGGAATTCCTGATAAAAAATGTGTATAAGTCATTTTGAATGCTTACATTATCCTTAATAATGTTTTTCTCTGTCTCTTTTCTCTCTCTCTTTCTTTCTTTTTCTTTCTTTCTTTTTTTTTTTTTTGCAGTCTGAGTATTGAATCCAAGGTCTAATACATGCTGGACAAGCACTCTTGCTGAGGTTGATCTACATAACGAGCCCTATTTAAAATTGTTTATTTTAAGACAGTATATCCTTTGTTGCCCAGCTTGACCTCAAACTTGAAATCCTCCTGCTTGACTCTTCTTAAAGTAGTAAGGATTATAGGTGTGCCTACATAGCCAGCAATAAAATTTTTCCATTGTTCAGCTTTCCTCAATTTTTTTCCCCCTTGTATATATCCTTATAAAGCTGCTTTGAATACGTGTGGAATAAAGTGGACTGTAAATCAGCAATATACTGTTTAGATAGTTACTTTAAGGATAATTTTTAGTGTAAAGCTTTCTTCAGTTTTTAAATTTAACTTTGTATTTTGAAAATTTAAAACATACTGACAAACAGTATAGTAATATTTAACCTTCCATCAGTATTCCACAGCTACTAATGTTTTGCTCTGTTCACTGGCTTCACTCACCAGTGTGCTAGGTCAGTACATCAGTGGACTAGGCCCATCTGTCATTTGGTTGAATTTCACATCATCGTCCAATAAGGACTTATGCACAACAAACCCATAACTGTATTTACAAATAATTTTCTGATACATTTACTATGTGGCTCATATTCAGATTTACCATTTGTCCCCAAGATACAATTTTCATCTTGTGTGTTCAAAACACAAGGCAGTCAGGGAACTGGGAGGGCATTTCCTTGTATTTCAGAAGTCTCCCCACACTCTTTTCTTTAGATACTTTTTTGAAGTGGTAAGACCAGATAGAATCTTAGGAATATTTATTTCAGTTTACAGATTTTAAAAATTATTTGTGATTTCACTTGGCTTATTTTCTGTATCTTTTATTATTCCTTTTATTTCGGTTAGGGTTAGGTTAGACACATTTTGTAAGAAATCTTCATGGTTGTAGCCGTGTTGTTATACTAGAAGTCTTAAAATATTTGGTTGTTCAACTATTTTTTTGTGCTGGGATTTGAACCCAGAGGTACTATGCCACTGAGTTATGTCCTCCTACCTTTAAAAGAAAGTACTGTTTTTGAAACAGGGTCTTTCTGAATTGCCTAGACTATCCTGGCCAGTTGTAGTCCTCTGTCCCAGCCCATTGAGTAGCTGGAGTTATAGGCTTCTGCGGCCATGCCTGGCTAGCTGACTCTTGATGTTAAACTTGATTAATAAGTTAAGGTAGTGCGAGTCAAATCTCTTCTTAAATACCTGGATAGGAAGCAAGCTGTAGAAATATAACTTTACCAATATGAAAATGTTTAGTTTCTCATGAGCTTCTCTAAAGATTTTTATGCATCTGTTGATGATATTTGCTGTAATCAATTGTGACCAAGTACCAAGTGTTGGCTTTCTAATTTTTTTTTTCTGCACTCATTTGGTGGCATTCTCCTGGGAAAGTTTTCCCTTATTTCTTAGTTATTTACAGTTTCTGATGAAGAGGCAGATGACAAGGAAAGAGCAAACATTTAACTCACTGTTTACAGAGTAAAGTGTTATAGAAGTGGCCATAGCTAGTGTCAAAGGTGGCAATTTAATTTAATCTTTTGGCTTTTTTCTTTTTTGGTCGACAAAAAGTGCTGATGTTTTAAATATTTATTGTGTTGTACAACTTTCGGTTTTTGATGCTCATGTTCTTTTCCTACACGTAGTCATCTCACATGTAGTCAGTGAGTTGTAGATATAGGACTGTTTATAGATGAATGCCTGACTGGATGAAGTTTGTTATTGTACTGTTGGAGAGGCAGAGTGCTTCTTAAAGTATTTACTAAATTTTATTTTATTCCAGAATCCTTGTTTTAATTTCAGCCTCAGAACTGTACTTTCCCTGTTTTATGTGCATCCTACATCCTCATCTTTTTTTATATTGTCAGTTTCAGCATGAAAGATTCCCTGTATGTAGCTTAACCAAAGGCATATCAAATATGTGAAAAAAGGTCAGCCTGGAAATTAACTTAGAGAATTTGGTTAAAAATACTACCTTAGTGATGAAAACTTAATACACACATAGAAAGATTGAGTTCCTTTTTTTTTTTTTAACTTACTTCCATTTTTTATTAGCATTCTGGGCCTTAATCTCTTTCTAGCGTGGTTCTGCAATGGGACAGAGATACTGTGATTGGCTTTAGCATCAGATTGATTGGTATAGTGCTGTTTGCTTAGTTAACATGTACTGACCACACACCTGTCTCTTGTAATACTGTTCATACGGAGCTAAGGAAATAGTGGCGTTTGAGACAGAGTCCCTTCCCTGACAGAGCCTGCAAGTATCCTGCAAGATGATAGAGACTAAATATCTAGCTATATTTTGGTGGCAGAAGTCATGGTTTATTTGAATGGGGTTGGTGAGTCTCCAGGAATAAGAAGAACAGCATTCTCCGGTCGCCCTTAGTGGTCAGGGTCCTTTGCAAGTGAAGTACATTCCAGGGAAAAAGCAAATGAAAAGTGTACCGAGAAGTAATTTTGTTTCACTATTAATATATAGTCCACAAGTATTTTGTTTACATGTTTATGTGTATATTTGCAGTTTTCACACAAGTGACTGTATTATGGGCTGTGCATATGAACTCTGATTTCTATGTATCCTGTCCTACCAAAAAAAGGCTCTAGATAATAAAAATAAAATTTAAATAATCAGGAAGCAGTTCCTAGCCAATTAAGTACTTCCTTTTCTATTCCCCCCAAAACTCTCCACAGAACAGTGAATTGACAGTGTATATACCTCATCAGTAATCTTTGTAGATGGGACTATGGGTTTATCTCCCTGTTTTTAGAAGCATGGAGCACATACAGCAAATCCAAATGAAAAATTGGAGTTCACATTTTGGTATCTTTCTTAATTTTGTAATAAATGTTGTTTAGTTGATTAAAAGAAAAATTCTGTTGTAGTTTTAACTTTTATAATGATATTTTACTCACTTCATGAAATTTCTCAGTGAGGTAACAGTCTTGAAGGTAGGGTTGTTTTTTCTTATTTTCCTCAGATGTGGTTAGGGATCACCTACAAGGTAGGATACCTTCCTTACTATTTTTGTCTGTGCTTGAGAGAACTGAAAAAAAGCATAAAAATGCATTTTATGTCCAAGCCATTACAGTGGAATTCCATTGTCATCACACACCATCTTGTAGCAGTGTATTCTTTTGCTTTGTTTATAGTGAAACTCCTGGAGAAAATTTTCTGTGCCTTCTTTCCCAAATCTCTTCTCCAGCTTTGAATTTCACTTTCACTGTGGAAATAAAAACTCCTAACTGTTGTTACCAGGTCCAGATCCACGGGCTATTTCTCTCCGCCTCTCTCTCTTTCACCTATCAATGACATTTAACTGAGTTGATAGCTGCTGAATGATTTGTTTAGTCGTTCTCTGGTTTATAGCTTTTCTCAATTGTTCTCTTAACTTCGTGGCTGCTTCCCCTCAATTTGGCTTTATTTTCTGACTATAGGGTTCAGATTTTAGGCACTTCCGTTTCATTTCACTTTTGTGATGCTACTTCCCAGTTTCCTAACTTAAAAGTACCTCTGTGATCCAACTACCGAGTGTTTAACCCTTTAGCTGCAGCATCCTGCTGTACTCCATGCTTCCTTGTTCTTCTTGTGGATGTCAGTTGGGCATTTTAAGCTAAATGTTTAAAACAACTTTTGAAACTGGCCTCCAGCCCCCTTACCTGTCACCCTAATTCTTACAGTCTTTCCCGTTTTAAAATGACAATTCCTTCCTTTAAGTTGCTCAGGAAAGACAACTTTGAAGTTATCTTTTCATTTTCTTTATATTCCATATTCAATTCAACAGCAAATCTTGCTAGCTGCAGTTGTGTAATGTATCCAGAATCTGGTTACTTGTATTCTCATTTTCTTTGCGGCAGCAGCTGTGGGTGTAACCGTTACCATCTCTTACCTGGATCTTTGCAGTGTCCTACCACCGAGTTCCATGCTTCTGCCTTTGGAGTTCCTGTAGCCTCATCTTAGTAACACCATGCTGTAACCAGCTGAGCTAATCAGCCATCCTAGCCTCATCTTAAACGAGCACAAGTGACTTAATGATCCTTTGAAAAGTTAGGTCATGGCAGTGCTCCAATAACTGCATTTTGTGCAAAGAAAAAGCTAAAATCCTTATGTCTTCCAAGTTCATGCTCAGTTTTCCCTGGTGTGTGTCTCTGCTCTTATGTACAGTTCTCTCCTCTCCTTACTTAGACACAGTATTCCTGGCCAGGCTTCTGCCTCAGAGTCCAGGTACTTGATGCGCTCTAACTAAAAGGCGGTTTCTGTAGCTTCTTCAGGCTTTTACTGAAAACCTCAGCAATATCATTCCCCGGCTCCCTTGAAACCTGTACAATACCTTTTTGGAAATCAGAAAAACGCATCCTTTTCTCCTGTGCACAGCTCAAAGGGCATATGGGTGCTGGAATTTCAGTCTCCACAATTCTTTTGGTCAACAGCTCTTGTGCAGCAGATAACTAGAACTATAGCTCCAAGCTTTCCCTCCCAGTCCATGTACAGTCACAAATCCTTTGTTCCCTGTTCAGAACTCCTGCCCCACTCCATATTTCTGTTACTTTTCTATTTGCTTGCTTGCTTGTTTATTATTTGTAAGACAGTCTTGCTATATGTAGTCTTGGCCAGCTTCAGATTTATAACCTTCTTTCCTCAGCCTCCCCACTGCTGAGATTTTAGGTGTGTGCTGTCATACCTGGCTACTTTTCCTTATATCCCTATTATTTATCACCTAACATGCTATATATTTTGATCCACTGGCATCGCCCCTTAAATTTTTTTTGTTTTGTTTTGAGATAGGGTTTTATGGTGTTGCCAAAGCAGGTAATAAATTCATAATCCTTGGCCTTCTGAGTAACGGCAGTTGTAGTCACGTGCTGTGACTTGGCTGTCTGATTCACTAAAAACAAAACTTCACGGGAATAGTTTTTAAAATTTTATTCAGAACATCAAACGCATGTAGAAGCAATGAGAATGTAATAATGAATCATCCTTGGCTTGTGGCTCAGTTAAACAGTTAATGATTGTTTCTGTCTCTGCACCGATTCCCCCCCCCCCGCCTTTGCACCCCTCAATACTGAAGATAGAATCCAGGGCCTTTACACTGAGCTATATCACCAGCCCATTTTTAGTTTCTGATATCGAGTCAAGGTCTTGCCAAATCGTCCAGGCTGGACTCAAACTTGAGATCCTCCTGCCTCCACCTCCCAAAGTGTTCTTGGCCCATTTTCTTTTTAATACCAACTTCACTAACAGTTGCTTTGTAGTACAAACCAGAAATTGTATAGTTGAAATACAAGAGTTTTTAATCAGTCTCATTAAATATCAGTATCATTATTCTAACTAAAACAGTTAAAAGAGTTTTTAATGTTTTCTAATAGATTTTAGTTTACCCAGCTGTCAATATTACTGTTACAATTTGAATCAAAATTGAGGCAAGGTCAATATATTTAATAAGTTAATATGTCAGGTATTTTAATTTATGTTTTCCCTATGCGTTTTTCTTTTCTTACATTTATTTGTGTGAAGAAAACAAGTCATTTGTCCTAAGAATTGTATATCTTTGATGTCTAGTATAGTTTAGGACAGTGTGTGACACAGTAGACACAGCCGCTCAGTGAATATTAATTCACTTTAATGCACTTTAAAAGGGCATTAAATCAACTCGACAAAGGGCAGAGCAGAGGTCAGAGTGTGGGTGATGGTGGTTCCCTGGCTTCAAACGATCTTCTCACAGGTTCAACTCTACAGAAGGTAGAGGCAGAAAAAAAGGGCATTAATTCAAAGGTAAATAATTCAGTGTTTAGGATAGAAATAAAATATTAATTTTTTAGAGAACAGTTACCATCCCTCTTTATGTATTGTTAGAATGTACCTTGACAAGAAGAACAGTTACTCGGATAGTTGCATAGGGGTAAGATGACGAGTTTGTAGGCCTCTATACTGCCTGGCACAGTGTGCTAGTAATGGTGTTCGCTATTGTGTTTGAAAGTACATTGGTTTATTTTCCTAGTGACCCTTCTGTGGAAGGGTGATAATGTCTGTTTTCCCAGTGAAGACACTGAGATGTTCTGTGAGGGAAGTGGAAATAAAGTGAGTCTTGGGTATTAATGTTTTTCTTAACAAATTTGATAGAACTAGAAACAGTTCTTTAAAATCTGTGTCTAGCCATCCTGTCTTAGCCTCTGTAGTGCTAGGATTACAGGCACGTGCCATCGTGCCCAGTTGAGGTGGTGCTGGAGAATGAACCTAGGACCTTGCCCTTGCTAGGCAATCTCTAACCACTGAGCTATATCCTCAGTCCTGTTGTCAAATATTTAAATAAGATAAGCAAGAGAAAATACTTTGAGTAGACAACATAGATATTGCATAAGGAATTCGTATCAATTATTGAAAGAAAAAGATATCAGGACCTGAGTAGTAAAGTAGCCAAGAGTAAAGACATTCAAAAAGGCAGGATGCAGATCTGAAATAGTCAAGATTTGTTTAAGCGGTTCTTTTAAAATTCTGAATTCCAGCACCAATTGGCTTATTCAGACTTAATCTAAAACTCTTTGAACTGAAAATAGTTTATCATGGTATGAAAAGTCATTTGATGGTACCTAATTTACTTACCCAGTTCCTTACCTATCATAGTAAAATAAATGTATTTCCTTTTTTTAGTAAACATGCCTAAATTTTATTGTAAAGAAGTAATTGGAAGAGGTAAAAATGTGTGTATAGAGAGCGAGTACAATATCTTTCAATTTAGGAACAGGAATTGGTATCTAAAAAGATAAATCCCCTTCAAAGTGCTCCATTGTATAATTGTACGTGATGTACAATTTAAGAATATGTCATTACATCGGCCTCTTTTGAAGTGAACAAAGAACTCTTATCCAAGAAAGGATCAGTAGAGGCTGTGTGGTCTTCTGGAATGTTACAGGATCAGTAGAGGCTAGGTGATCTTTTGTCATGTTATAGGAACGAGATTAAGGGTGGGTTGTGATACTTCAAAGATATACTCACTTTTTTCCATTTCTGACGCTTAATTGCCAACTTTATAGTAGAGGAAATAACCAACTTAAAAGTAGTTGAGCTGAGTAAGTTTGGTGTTTATATTAGAGCATAGTTAATACATACCAAATGTGAAGAATTTTCTAAATGTCCTTGACTTGTAATTCTCTGTTGAATGGTGAAGTAATATAAATAAATATCAATCATTGAGAAAGGGAATACATTTAACTCTCAAAGATTCAATTTATTTATTTAAAATCTCATTTACTACTACTCTGAGGGATAGCTCAGAAGTAATAACCTAAAATAGTTAATGTCAAGAGAAATTCACCTAAGGCTTGACTACCTAGCATATAGAACAGGAAGTGTATATCTAGAATGACTTTTGGGTTCTTTTCTAAATTTAAGTTTCAGGAGATTTCTGAGTGTGATCATAGATACTATTCCAGAGTTGCAAAATAAGAATAATGTCCTGGAGTGGAATGTGGGAAGGAGGAAAAAATGCTACTTTTTTCCTGTGTGGCCTGCTTAGTACCCTTGAGCTCTAGAGAATCAGGCTGTTGTGCCCCCCCAACCCCCCCCCCCCAACCCCACTCCTGCCCCATACCTTCCTTAATTTTTGGAATCTACACTGACATTTTAGTACTTAAATTGAATGGGACTGGTCACCTTTAAAAAAGAGAAATATCAAATACTAACTCTGTTTGCCATATGATGTTGGAAGAGGGAAGTGAAGTATTGAGAATAGGTAGTGCTCAGATTTTTCTTGGCTACTATTCATTTTTTCAACAGAAGTGGTTGGAATATCAATAACTTTGAGTACCTGATATTGGGAGGATTTTAGCCAGAGAATATTCATTCTGTTCTGTGAATTTTAATCAAATAAGCAGATTAGAAGAAATCTCACATACCTTTTTATTGATTGATTCGTTTTGGAGGGAGTTGAGAAAAGTCAAGAGATTTGTGGAAATAGAATAAAAAATGACATGAAAGTAGAAGAGAAACTATTAGAAAAGACAAGGGAATCGGAGAGTAGAGGGAAGGACAAG
Organism: Ctenodactylus gundi; assembly: GCA_004027205.1. Taxonomy (NCBI): domain Eukaryota; kingdom Metazoa; phylum Chordata; class Mammalia; order Rodentia; family Ctenodactylidae; genus Ctenodactylus; species Ctenodactylus gundi. The sequence goes on from PVKB01004817.1 coordinate 62,913, forward strand.
GGAACAGTGGGGATGGAATTGATCAGTGTATGCTAGACATAATTTGAGTGTACAGATGTGCCAAAATGAAACCCATGATTGTATACAGTTAAGTCAGGGAGAAGGAATGCATAGTTTATTTTTATGGTAGGGCACCGGAATGAGAACGTAAAACAAAACAGTTAACAGTATACGGCTTCTTAAGTGTTGGATACGGTTCTAAGTACTTTGCATGGTAGTTTACTGCTCAACAATTCAATGAGCACTGATACTCTGATTTCATTTTGTAGAAAAATTTGAAACGTTTCCAAGATAAATAGGTATTTCAGTTGTTGAGGGCCCTGTTCAGCATGAGAGCTCTAAAATCTTTAGGGAGCGTAGAGCTTGATTCATTGTAGAGATGGGCTTTTTGACATGGAGGAAATGTGAGCAAGGAAGAGCAGGAGTACAGAAAAGAATACAGTTTTGGAAATGTGACTTTTGTTAAACAATTCAAATTTAGTTTTGTTCATTTTGTTTGTAGACGGTAGACCAGGAAATTTTTGAGTGATGATTAGCCATGTCTCTGTCTGCTTTTTATGGTGGCATGACTGAATTTCTTAGACGGGTAATTTATGAAGAATAGAAACTTGTTAGCTTTTGTTTTGAGGCCGAAGAGCATGGTGCTTCCCTCTGTTAGAAGCCTTTGTGCTACATTGTTGTGTGGCTAGTTGAAGCAGTGTGCCAGCAGGTTGTTGCGTTCTCTTATAAAGCCATGGATACATTCCATCTGGGGGCTGGCTGCACCCTCAAGGCTTTATCTAATTCGAATTAACTTGCCTAATTCTACTTACCTGATTCCAATTATTAACATGAACTTGGGGGTTTTCAACTCATGAACTTTTGGAGGACATACTCAACTGGTGGTAGAATCTCAAGGTGTCACTTATTGTGGAGCTGCTGTCTAGTGCATACATACGTGGTCAGATCTTGGTAGGTCTTATTTTCTCCTTTGCTATCCTTTCCTTGCTCTACTTCTTTTGCCCTTCATTTCCCCCCTTATTCATTTCCTTCGTAAAGGGTATTCTCCGTGCCTTACCTTCCTTCCTGTACATCTTCCCCATCTTCTCCCTCTTACAAAATGTTACCAGAGTATATGTTAAATGTTTAATTTTAAAAATTGCAGTAAGACACATTGCCATTAATCTCTTTCAGAATACTCTCCCTTGCTTTGAACAAACTTCTCCCATCTTTCTTGTTACTTTCAGAGTAGATCTGCCAGTCTTCTGTGTTTTAATGAGACGTGGTCAGAAGTACAGTAGAAGCTGCTGCCAGGTGCCAAAAACATTGCAGTGTCAGTGGCACATGCCTATAAGCCCAGCACTTGAAAGGCAGAGAGGCAGGTGGAGTGCTGGTAAGTTTGGCTATGTGGTTCAGGGTCACCCTGGATTTACAAAACAAGTTCTTGTCTCAAAAAAAAAAAAAAATGTGTCCTAACTTAGCTGACTTCCTGACTCTTCCCAGAGTCAGAGTGAGCATGAGAGGTAAATGTTTTGAATAGGTTCCAGGTACTGAGGCAGTCATGACAGTGCGGTTAAAGACACAACAATTTCCAGAGCTGCTTCAGTCAGTGGCAGGAATGGTGAGATAAGTGTGTTTGGCACAAAGGGAAGAATTTGGAAGGAGGTTTAATGGCAGTGTGCCTTTTTTAAAAACTATAATACATTTTTAAAGTTTAACCATTTAACTGTATTTTTCAGTCACACGTAGTATGTGCAAAATACATCATCTTTTGCCCCTTCAATCTTCTTTAGCTTATTGTCACCTTTACCTTTTGCCATTAAACTTATTTAAAAAGTAATAAGACTCCAGTTATTGTCATTCTTTGTGCTCTCACTTTTCCCCACTTTCTTTGTTTTCTTCTTTTGAGACAGTCTCCCTCTGTAGACCAGGTTGGTCCTGAACTCACTGTGTAACCAGGCTGGCCTCAGACTTAAGGCGGTATTCCTGTCTCAGCTTCCTGAGTGCTGGCATTACAGGCATGTACTATCTCACCTAGTTTATGTGGTGCTGGGGAATCGAACTCAGGGACTTGGGCTTGCTAGGCAAGCACTTTAACCTCAGAGCTCACCCTCAGCTCCATATATGTACTTTCTGACCTCTGCTTCTGACCCTGTTTGTTTGTGCAAAAATAGTGGATATTTCCTCATTCTCTTTCTAACCTTCTTGATCTCTACCTCCTCAAAGTTCACCTGACTCTTTGTGATACATTTCTGCCTGGGTCTTTTCTTCATGTTATCAATAGTTTGAAAAAGTGAAGTCATTATCTTCCTTAGCTGGGTTAATGGAAATGTTTTTCTCAGGTGAGGGTTGAAGTTATGTCCAACCTGTCGTTTCCTGTAATTATTGTTTTCACAAGTATTTCTGGAGTACATTTTACACCAGATTGTTCCAGAGTTTTTCTTCTGAGTCTCAGATAAATGATGGAGTCTTTGACTTGTGAAATGGAGGGGAAAAAAGTAAATAGACATATAATGTCGTATAGTGAAAAATACTTACTTTAAAGAACAAAGTGTGCTAAGGTTCAGTTTTTAGTGTAGTATATATTATTTGGCATAGGGTGATTTGAGAAGTTGATGTATGAGTTAAACCTGAATTAAGAGAGAGAGTAAGCTATATTGTTATCTAGGAGAGTAGCTCTCTACACTGAGGAAGGGGAAGAACCCGAGGTAGGCCAGTACTTTCTTGTGTTCAGGAAAGGCAAGTTTGATTGGAATAGAGTGAAATCAGGAAGATAGGAGTTGAAGTCAAAGAAATTGGCAAGGGAAGACTTACTAGGACTTTGTGAGCTTTAACTATGATTTATGACTTAAAAATCTAAACATGGGGGAATGCTTTAGAAGGTCTTGGAAAGGAAGATGTAATACGAGATTAGTATTTTGAAAGCATCAGGGAGATAACTTAAATAAAACTATGTGGGAAATAGGGGTCACAGTTGAGGAATCTGGAATGCTAGGAGATTGTCACTATGTCTGATGAAATGATGGTGATTTGAAGTAGAGCACTAGCTGTGGGGATGGTACATGGTCAGGTGAGTGGTGGGTTTTGAAGGCCAAGCTAGCAGGATATTTATGCTTATTGCTTGGATGTAGGGAACAGTAAGAGGAGGTAAGGCTGATTTTAGAGTTTTAAGTTTGAACAGTTAGGTAAATGGCAGTTTTGTGTATTGAGAATACTTTGGAAGTAGATGTTGAGATTGGGAAGATGAGCGGGATAGATGTTTATTTTCAATGTTAGGTTTGAGGTACCTTTTAGAAAACCTGACAGATTAGAGAAAGTAGAGATGGAGAAAAATGACTTATGGGAGTCATTGGATTATAGACGGGACTGGAAGAGATGACTTAGGGATATGTGAGTATGACAGAGCATAAAGATGACAAATTAGAGGACTAAACATGTTTTATTTTCCTACATGTAAACTTGCAAGATGATGAGGCTCTTTGAAAAGGTACTGAAGAGAAATAAGTAACTGGTGAGAGATAGGAGGATACAAGGTTCCAGAAAATACGCAAGAGAAAGACATTCGAGAAGAGAAAGGAATCAACAGTCAGATGCTGCTAGGAAGTAAAATATTGTAAAACCTGATAATTAACCTTTGCATTAGCTTCCAAAATTTTGTTGGTTTCTGCTTTGCATTGTAGATGCAAAATTCATAGCATACCTTTTTACTTCCTGCCAGCAAACCTATTTGCCTGTTTTCTTCTTTCAGATAATTTTTCTTTCAATTACAATATAAAAATTGGAAACCACAGAGAAAATAAAGGGAAAGATGAAACAATATTTGTGATCTATCTTATACTTGACATAATCACTGATAAGTTTGGTGCATTGTAATGCATCTCTGTAACACATGTAGTTTACATGTTTTTGTGTAAAATTAAGATGAAAAATAGTTTTGCTATTTAAAATGGACATGGTAGATCTAGATAAAATCAGTATTGTAAAAAAGTATTTGTCATTATGTCTCCATGTAAATATACTATTGTGAACAGCCTTGAGTAGGTTCCCTACCTGTCTTTAATTATATTTTAAATGAGTCCTGGTTAGTTTTCCTAAGGTATCTTTTCTGCTAAGGTTTTACTGTGTAGCTTGGTGATTAAAAGCACGAGCTCTATGAAAGTATTAAGTATAGCAAGACAATTAGGAGCTAGAAGAAAGTTATATTTTAATTTTAATAGAGAAGAATTACTACTTTTAATTAGTGGTGTACTTTCCATATTTTCTTGCCAATCTTCTAGCTAAGTGGACATGCACTTGCATTTCATTTATTTCTAACAAGGATCAGACTGTTTTTGCTTAGCATTTTCTTCACAATCCATTCTTTGTTCTTTATAATTTATCTTAGTCGGGTGGTGTGAATAGTTTTATGAGTATACTTGTGAAGTTGCCCTTCAAGATTATACTATTTGAAAGTATATTTATAGAGAATGTTGTTCTCTTTAAATTTTAGGATAGACCACTGTGTTGGGTTCTTTTAAATGAAGTTCTACTTGGGTACAAAGATAAGGACTAGGTAACTTCTTGAAGTTTCTTCTAACCCTGAGATGGAGATAATTAATGTTTGTATAGTATTCTAAGGTTTACATTGAGTTCTCAGGCATCATCTCACTTGATCCTCGCAGTAGCCCTGTGAAGTAGGTAGGACAGGTATTGGTTGTTCCCATTTTAGAAATGAGGGAAAGTAATAAAGAGGTTATATGACTTAAGTTTAATTTGAATGTTCTGGCAAGGATTTTAATATATAGACCTTTTGATTTACATGATCCCATTTTTGTGAAAGATTTTATACAAAATCACATTTAGCTTTGCATGTTTTCTAGTTGTGATATTTGTTTACACAGAAACAAATCTGATGACAATAAGAATATATTGTTAGTAATGTTTCCTCATTGTTCCCCCAGTCTTTTTATAGACTAGTGCCTAGTTAAATGGCCTTTACCTTTTTCTCGACTAGGAGAAAGAAGCTTAATTATATAGCTATATTAAACACCTGCCATTTCTCCCAGTTTGGAGAAAGAAAGAAAAATTGTACTTTATTTTTTTTTCTTACTCTGATTCACATTCACCCTTTCCTCCTCTCCCCACCCCATGTCACTCATCACTCAAAAGTGCATCTACTTTGCTTACTCTCACATTGTAGGATAAAGTCTCTAAGTGGTATAATCCCAGTTATAATCTGATGTGAACTAGAATCACACGCCTTTTGGGGTATGGGACTTTTTGTATTACTTAAAGCAAAGTTGGGATAATTTGCGTACTCCAGGTATAGTTGCCTCTGACACTCTCAAGGGGACAGCAAATAATAAAGTGGTAATTGAGTTAAAGCCAAATCAGGAAATATAATAGCTAATCCTGTTACAAAGTAGAAGTTTGTTAAACTTGAGCTATGTAGGAGCTTAGTAGTGACTGTATCACATATGTAAATAGATTGAGATTTTCATGACTAGGTGGTGCTGTATTAAAAACTCTCTTATACTGCCTGTAAGTCTTAAGATCTCCAGTGTATTTTGAATTAACTTTTTTTGTTGTTTTTGTTTTTTTCTAGTTGTAGGTCTTGACGATATTATGGATGAAGGAGTTGTTAAAGAAAGTGGCAATGATACCATTGATGAAGAAGAATTGATTCTACCTAACAGAAATTTGAGGGACAAAGTAGAAGAAAACTCAGTGAGATCACCAAGAAAATCACCTCGTTTAATGGCACAAGGTAATCTTTGCAAAGACGTTAGCTAGTAAATGAGCTGTAGGAACAGATGTGGTAGGTTATGAACTTCCTGAGCACAGGTAGTATTTTTTAATGTTTGCTCATGCAAGTATTTTGATAATTAAATGTGAGGATGATACCAATTTGTTTTAAAAGTTTTTTTCGTATTCTCTACAGACTACCCATTTTCCCATCCGCAGAGGAAACCACTGTTCACCAGAGATTGTGTACAGGGTCTTCATACTGAGTTATGTCCATCATCCTTTTATTTATTTACTTATTTATTTTGATACAGGGACTCACTAAATTGCCCTGGCTAGGATAAAACTTGCCATCTGCCTGCCTGAGTATCTCAAAGTGATGGGATTACAGGCTTGTGCCTCCACATCTTTTTTTTTCTTCCTTGCCCCCATCACACAAAAGTACATTTTCTCATCCTTCTGGTACATAATTGTTAGATCTCTAATAATTACTTAGGTTGCTATGACTACACTGTTAGAGGTGATCATTTAATAAACTATAGTTACTTTTTTGACGTTTTTATTGGAATATGTATGTGCTACAAACTCATTTACATACAATTGCATATAATTTGGAGAATTTGTATGTATATATTGCTTTTTTTTTAAATTTAAGGAACAATTATCGAAAAGAAAAAAGCCCTTGGCCAGGAAGCCAAGAGAAAACCCAAGTAGGTCTCTGTTAGAGAAAGAAAAGAAACTCTTGGAGGTCTCCCCATTAGAGAAGGAGAAGAAAAAGGAAAACTCGGGCAGGAAAGCCAGGGGGGAGGTTCGAGTGGGCGCCCCTATGCATATAACTGTTTGATGGCTGCTTCCCCCTCACCCCTGTGTCTGTTCCCATCTCCAAGCAGTCTGTTTGCCTATTTCCTGCCCTCTGTCACGTTAAGACTTTCTTTGTTACTACCTTAGTTTTCTTCTTGTTAGGACAGAATACCCCGTGTCCACAAACTTATGGGAAGAAAGGTTATTTTAACTTGTGGTTTCTAAAGGTCATAGTCTCTTATGGGCAGCTGTTTAGCTGTTCGTGACATGGTAGACAGAAGCAGAGTAAGGGAGGAAGGGCAGGGTAACCTGCCCCATCTGGGTCAAGCACCAGTGTTCTGTCCCCTCCAAGCAGGCCCTGTCTCTTAACAGCATCCAAATACGTAAGGCTTATGGGGGACATTACAGATCCAAACCAGAACAGTTGTGGATTTTTGGCAGTTTCATACAGGAGATAGAATGTGTTCTAGTTGCCTATTTGTTCCTGGGGTATACCACCCAGCATCCACACTTACAGCAGGTGAGTGAGAGTATAACCCAATAGTTGAGTGGTTAAAGTGCTTAGCACAGGACTATGGATTGATTCTCAGCACCACATATGCTGGATTGTGTGGTATGTGCCTATAATCCCAACACTCGGGAGGCTAAGAGGAGGATTGCCAGGAGTTCGGGCTACATGGTGAGTCAAAGGTCAACCTGGACACAGTGGGACACATGTCTCAAAAAAAACCTCAGAAACAGTTTAAGGGAGGAAAGATTTATTTTGGCTCATAGTTTCAGAAGGTCTCAGCCTTTCATGTTTGCCTGGCAGTGATATGAATGGACTGGTGAAGAACGGCTCCTCACATTACATGAGGAGGAATCGGGCCTCCAGAAGAAGATCTTTATATCTTTCACCTACGATTTAGTCTACCACATGCTTGTCCTCCATCATGTACTTGTAATCCACCTCTCTGGACTAGGCCCCACCTCTTAATAGGACATGGAATCCATATCCTCAGTTCTATTCTATTGATCTTCCTGTCTGTTTTTGTGCCAGTGCCTTATAGTTTAAATCAGTCTCCGTAGTATAATTTAAAGTCTGGGATTGTGATACTTCCTGCTTTGCCCTTACTACTGAGGAGTACTTTAGCATTCTGGGACTTTTGTGACTCTACAAATTTTACAGTTGTTTTTCAAGTTCTGGAAAGAACACTGTTGGTATTTTGATTTCTGTTGTATTTAATCTGTATAAAAGTTTTTGAAGTGTGGCCATTTTGACATTAGTTCTGCCTGTTCAGAACCATGGGATGTCTTTCCATTTTTTAAAGTCCTCTGGTATTGTTTCCTTCAATGTTCTGTAGTTTTCACTGTAGATTCTTTTATTCCTGGTAAAGTTTTTTCCTAATAAGTATTTAATTTTTCTGTAGCTATTATGGAGTTAACTTCTTACTTTTTTATTGTTGACTTTTAGGAGTGCTGTTTACTTGTTGGTGTGTTGGTTCTGCAACCTACTTTGATGAATTTATTAGTTTGAAGATTTCTGGTGGAGTTCTTTTGGGGTCTTCAATTTTTGAGGATCATATAGTCTACAATTAGGTATATCTTTAATTCTTCTCTTCCAATTCATATTCCTTTTTTTTTTTTCTCTCTCTTGCCTGCTTTCTCCAGCCAAAGTTTCAAGTACTGTGTTGAACAGGAGTAACAGTGGACATCCTTGTTTTCTTCCAGATTTTAGGGTAAATGCTTTAACTTTTCCTCTGTTTATTATTTTTAATTAATTTACATACCACATGCCTTTCCCTGTCTGCCTTCTCAATTCTTCATCACAGCCCCATTCATTCTGTATACATTCTATCTTCTTACTTTCTTCCATTTTTCTTTTACCTTTTTTTTTATAGTGTGGTTTTCACATTTTAGAGAAACCATACAATATTTAGCCTTCTATGTGATTCCTTTCACTAAGCACAATGGTGTTAAAATGCATCTGTTTTCCTACAAACGACTTGAGTTTGTTTTTATGGGGAGAGTAGTAGTCATAGTCCACCGTGTGTATGTACTACACCTTTGTGTGTTCATTTTTTGGATGTATTGACTTCTTCCAAGGTTTGGCTTTGCCAGTTTCCTTCCTTCCTTCCTTCCTTTCTTTTTTTGAGACAGGGTCTGGCTTTGTAGCCCAGGCTAGTCCTGGATTCACTATGGAGCCCAGGCTAGCCTTGGTCTCATGGCAATCCTTCTGCCTCAGCCTCCTGAGTGTTGGGATTACAGGTGTGCACCACCATGCCTGCCTTGTGTGATGCTGGGGAATCAAACTCAGGGCCTTGCGCTTGGAAGGCAAGTGGTTTAACTGCCATGCCATTCCTCCAGCCCATTTTTTGGGTTCTTGATACCAGCCATTCTTACTGGAGTTAGATGGAGCGTCAGTATTGTTTTGATTTGAATTTCCCCAATGGCTTAAGATGCTAAACATCTTTTCATGTATTTATTGGCCATTCATACTTATTTTGAGAAGCATGTATGTATTTTAGATTCTCATTTTTTGATTTGGAGCCTTTATTTTGGAGGGTCTGATGGTTTTCTGTATTTTGCCCCTATTTTTATTAGTATATATATATTATATGTATGTATGTGATACATAATTGTTACAATGATCTTGAGTATTTTGTACACATATGGGTCACGTCAACATTATAATCCCTTCCCTTCCCCATTTTTGACCTTTGCACATCCTCCCCATCCCCCCAGCTCCCACTGTTACACCCGTTTGGTTCTATACATTGCCTCTATTCTGGGTTTCCCATATTAGAGAAACCATTTGATACTGAACATATCTAATCTTATGCATTGGACTCACTTTACCACTCAAATCACCACTCTAGCTCAGCTTCCCACCATTAGCGAGGGCTGCAGTGGCCATATCTTGATGCCTCTTCTGAGTCTGTCAGAGCCCTTTATTGGGATGGTTTGCCGAAAGCTCTCTCTCTTTTTTTTTTTTTTTTTGTATCTTACTGTATCTTTGTTGAGATTATTTTACATGGCCTTGCCCACCAGTCTACATAAGGAAAGAACTATAACAATGCAATTTATAAGGTTAGAAAATGTGAGAAAAGAAAGAAGCTAAATTTCAAATTCCTTAGCTGAACGCTGAAAAGTAAATGTGTGTACATTAAAAAATAAATACAGGTCATCATTACATCAGTAAGTTTCCTTGGCTAACCTTACATCATAGTCTGAGTGAGTGAATTACTGTATTAAGTGAACTTAAATCTATATCAGATTGCCGCATTAAATGAACTTAAGTCTGTATCACAAAAGTATATTACAGAAAAAACAACAGATATAATGGCATACTAAGTTATTTCAGAATTTTTTATGAGTTCTTTCCCAACAAGGAGCAGGAAGAAGTGAGTAAGATTATTATTACAAGTAAGTAGAAGCTGCTCCTTAGGACATCACAAACAGGAAGCCAAGTCCCATCAGGTCCAGTCTCTCCAGAAGAAAATGCTGTAGCAATCTTTTCTTCTTCCTTCCTTTCATACAGTTTGAGTTCCCACTTGGGCCTCCCACATCCCAGTGAGTGTTCTTCCCTCATTCGCTGGCCCACAAAATCTGTCCAGTGGTCGTATCACTCAATGACAGCTTCAGGGAAAAGACTCCCCAGACTACTTACTTACCCCCCCTTACTATTTTTAAAACTAAGAATATCCCAAAGTAAAACCATTACCTCTGTCAAACCCCAGCTAAATGTCTGTACACATTTAAAAAGTTGCACAGATTAATATTTTATGCCAATTCCTTGTGTTGAATATTATGGTTTGCAATCTAATATTCTAATACTAGTAAAGTGATAATTAGGGGAGAGATTGACACGTTTTGTGAAAAAGATAGTACTGTTTTAATGAGAGGCAACTCAAATGATGTCTTATTTTTTGTTATACTTTCTCTTTAGACATTTCCTTTCCCTTGTTCTTTGGTGCTCCTTGTCTCTCTGTTCCTTTAAGATTCATTGAAGTATTTTCTGCAGTGCTACACTAGTGGTCTCAAATTTCTTGAAGCGTTCTTGGTCATGAAAATTTTTATTTTCTTTTTAATTTTCAGTGATAATTTTGCTAGATACAACAACTTGGGTTGATAACTGCTGTTTTCTAAAGCTTGAAAGATTGTGGTCTAGGCTCTCCTGGCTTTTTAAATTTTGCATTGAGAAATCTTTCGTAATTTGAATGGGTTTACTTTGGTAAAATGACTGTTTCTGCCTTGTGGTTTGAATATTCCTTTTTGATGTTATATTTCTTAGGTTTTGATTTTGATATGCCGTGGCAAGTCTTGTTGCTGGTTGAGATTATTTGGTGTTCTGTAAACTTATTATTCTGTATTTGGGAAATTTTCTTGCGTGATTTCAGTGAATAAATTTTTTTATATCTTCAGGCCTGTCTTCTGCTCTTTATCCCACACCCATAATTCTGAAGTTGGTCTCTTTGAGTCATCCATCAGCTGTTGTATCCAGCTACTTTGCTCATTTCTAACTTTGGAGTCATGCCTAATTATAGCATTTGTTTCCTCAGCCTTGTCTTCAAGATCTGAAATTCTGTCTTCACAATGTTTGAAAGAGCTTCTCTTGCTTTCAAATAATGCTTTTCGTATCTTGAATTTCAGCTAGATTTCTTTTCAAAATTTCCACTTCTCTATTAAAGTATTCCTTCATATCTTGTATTTCCTTATTTTCCTCAACCATGTTTTTATTTGTGGTTTGTAAGTAAGCTTTGTATCTGTGAGGACCACTGTTTGTTTAGTAAGTTCCTTTTTAAGCCCTGTGATGATTGCTTGTATTTGTTTAAGAGTACCTTGTTTGAACTGGCTGTTTGACTTGCTTATTTGCTTTTTCACCTCCTTTCCTGTGAGTTCTACTATTTCAGGGCCATGACATTACTTTCTGGGGACTCAGATGTTTCTGTGTGAGTCCTGTTGTTTTGTCTTGTTCCCATGTTTCTGCTTTTGAGGAACTTCACTTTAAAGGCCTAGTTGAGAGGTGTCTTTGAATGGGTGTGAGTGTGTTGGAGGGGGAGGTGGAGATTCCTGAGTTTTAGAAGTGCTTGGAGTAGCCAGTGAGGGACGACCTAATATTCCGATGGCTTCTCTGATGTTAAGATCACACCCAGACCCCTCAGCGAAGGTCTCCTGCTGGTCCTGGTTTCCCTCTCTCCAAGGATGGGCGTTTCTACCCTCTGTGTACCTACTGCACCCTAACTGAGCCATTCCAGTTGTTGGTGGCCTTTCTGTCCTCTCTGCAACTGTCTGTGTGCCAGTTTCTTCCCAGCTGCTGTTTAAGAGTGACTCCAAAAGACCTGTGTGCCCATCTGGACCTTTTTTTTTTTTTTTTTTAAACTCTAAACAGTTAAGGCTTTGACTTTGTAGGATTTTTTGTTTTGTTTTCTTTTGAGACAGACTGGTCCTGAATTGACTGTGGAGCCGAGGCTGGCCTTGATACCCTGAAGGTATAAAGAGTATTCCTCCTGCTTCAGCTGGGGATTATAGATGTGTGCTCCCAGCCCAGTTTATGTGGTCATCATTATGTCATTCAGTTTTCTTAGGGTAAACTTACATCAAAGACTAAATACGTGAATTGCCACATTACATGAATTTAAGTCTATATCACATAAGTACATTACACAGAAAACAGTCGATACAATGGCATACTTTAGTTATTTTAGATCTTTTTTCTTTGAGACGGGGTCTCACTCTGGTAGTTCAGTCTGGTCCTGAACTCACTGTGTAGCCCAGGCTGGCCTGGAACTCATGGCAATCCTTCTGCGTCAGCCTCCTGAGTTTTGGGATTACAGGCGTATACCACCACACCCAGTTTTCATGTGGTGCTGGAGAATCAACCCAGGGGCTTGTGCTTGCTAGGTGAGTGCTTTAGCCATTGCGTTTGTTCCTCCACCCCTATTTTAGAATTTTTAAAAAGTACTTTGCCAACAAGGAACAGGAAGAAACAAGATTATTATTACAAATTTAGTTATAGAGACAAAATTGAAAAATAAAAAATCAAGAGTCATAGGTTGAACTAATAGCTGACTGAGTTCTTAGCTGATGGATTAAGGCTACATGATCTTCTATTCAGTTCTTTGTATATTCTTGGTAGTAGTTTTCTGTCTGAGGAATAGCTAGCAAAGATTGTTTTTACCCATTCCGTAGTTGCCCTCTTCACTTCGTTGATTGTTTCCTTTGCTGTGCAAGAAGCTTTTTAATTTGATCTAATCCCATTTGTTGATTTTTGGTGTTATCTCTTGTGCTTTGGGTGTTTGATTGATTGAACCAGTCCTTGCTTATGATTATGGCTGCAAGGTCTTGTCTATTTTATGTTCCAAGAAGTTCAGTGTTTCCATTTTAATGTCTGAGTCTTTGATCCATTTTGATTTGATTTTGATGCATGATAAAAGATGTGGGTCCAGTCTCATTCTTCTACATGTGGCCAGCACCATTTGTTAGGAAGGCTATCGTTACTCCAGTGTATGTTTTTGTCATTTTTGACCCTTTTGTCAAAGATCAGATGATGGCTGTGAAGGTACTCATAGATGTTACTGAATCCTCAGTTCTATTCCATCAATCCACGTGTCTGTTTTTGTGCTAATACCATGTGGTTTTATCACTGTCACTGTGTAATATTTTTTGTGTGGTATTGTGATGCCTCCTGTTTTGTCTTGTCGCTTAGATTGTTTTAGCTATTTTGTGTTTGTTGTGGTTTCATATAAATTTTCAGAGCATTTTTTGTACTTCTGTGAAAAAATGATGTTATCTGAATTGGGATTGCATTGGATTTGTATATCAGTTTAGATAGCATAGCCATTTGACAGTGTTGGTTGTACCTGTCCAGGAAAGGGGATGTGTTTCTATTTTTTAAAAATCTATTTAATTTCTTTTTTCAGAGTGCTGTAGTTTTCAATATAGAGGTCCTTCACTTGCTTTGTTAGGTTGATTCCTAAATATTAAATTTTTGAGGATACTGAGATTGAGATTGTTCTTTTACCTTTTTCTCTATGTTTTCATTGCTGCTGTAGAGGAATATTGCAATTTTTGTATTTTTTTTTTTTATCTGCAGCCTGGCTGAATTTGTTTGTTCAATCTAAGAATCTTTTGGTGGACTTATTGGAGTCCTCTATATAAAGGATCATGTCACCTACAAACAAGGATAGTTTAACTTTTTCCTTTCTTGTGTGTGTTCCCTTTTCTCCATTCTTTTGCCTGATTGCTCTGGCTAAGGTTTCAAGCACTGTGTTAAAAAGTGGTGAGAGTGGATCCCTTGTCTCTTATTCGTGATTTGTGGGAAAATATTTCATTGCTTTTGTTGTCTTGAGGTATGATAAGATCCTTCTGTACCTGGTTGCATCAGAATTTTGCTCAGGAAGAGATGTTGTATTTTGTCAATGGCTTTATCTACATCTGATGAGATAGTCGTTTTTTTGTTGTTCGTTTGTTAATGGATATTACATTAATAGATTTGCATATGTTAAATCAGCCTTGCGTTCCTTGTGTGAAGCCAACTTTGGTCATAGTTTATGCCGTTTTAAAAAATTTGTTGCATTCTTTTTGCAGTTACCTTGTTGAGGAGTTTTTACATCGATATTTATTAAGGAAGTTGGTCTGTAGTTATTCTTTTTTATTGAGTTTTTGTCTGGTTTTGGGATCAAGATGATACCTGCTTCTAGGAAGGAGTTTAGCAGTATTCACTTTCTTTAAGTTTCATGGAAGAAGAACTTAAGGGGCAATGGTGTTAACTCTTCCCTAAAGTTCTGATAAAATTCTTCTGTGAATCCAATTATGGGCTTTTTGTTGGTAGATCCTTATTGCTGCCTCGATTTCATCCCTGGTTATTGCACTGTTCAGGATTTTTATGTCTTGGTTCAATTTTGATATCATATGCCTAGAAAGTTATCCATTTCTTCTGAGTTTTTGAATTTATTGAAATACAGTTTTTCAAAATAGTTTTCAAAAAATCCTCTGGATGTCAACAATGTCTTGCAATTTCACCTTTTTCATTTTTCTAATTGCATGGGTACAGTTTTTTTCTTTTGAGTTTGGCTAGAGATTTAGCAATTTTATTTATCCTTTCAAAGAACTGATTTATTGATCTTTTGTGTTGTGCTTTTTAGTTTCAATTCCATTGATCCTTGCTCTGATTTTTGAAATTTTTTTCTACTGCTTTTCAATTTGGCTTGTTCTCCTTTCTCTAGGACTTTGAGTTGCATCATTAGGTGGTTTCTGTGCAATCGCTCTGTTTTTTTCTTACGTGCATTCCTACTGTTTATTGAGTTCATAGATTGTGTTTTGATGTGCGTCCATTGTCATTTGACTTAAGGATGTTTTTGATCTCTTTCTTGGTTTCTTTTGTGATCCATTGCTTGTTCAATAATGTATTATTTATTCTCCATGTATTTGTGTAGTTTCGTTTCTTTTGCTAGTGATTTCTAGTTTCTTTGCACTATTATCTGAAGGTATACAGGAGTTGATTTAAAAAATAAAGCATGTCTTCCATTTAAGGATATGGTCTGTTTTGCAGAATGTCCCATGTGCTATGCTAAAAATGTATGTTTTGTTGATGTTGGATAGAACACTCTATAGATTGCTTTTAAGATCATTTTCTGCATGGTGTTATCTAGCTCTGATATTTCTTTGTTGATTTTTTTGTCTGATTGACCTCTCTATTAGGGTGAGACATTGAAGTCCCCTAGTATGATTATGCTGGCTCCTGTTTGGCCCTTCATGTCCAGTAGTTTCTGTTGTATGTAAATGGGTACACCCACATTGAGTGTGTATATTTTTATAATTCTGAGTTCTTCCTATTGGATTATTCCTTTTATCAGTATATAGTAATATTCATTTTTGCTTCATCTGCTCTGCTTTGGTTTGAGGTCTGCAGTGTCTGAGAATAGTACAACTAAGTCTTCTTGCTTTTTTCTAGGCTTCAGTAGCATGGAATGTTAGTTTCCATCTTTTACCTTCATTTCAATCTGTGTGCTTCTTTGTAGGTGAAGTGTGTCTCTTGTAGAAAATAAATGGTTGGATTTTGGTTTTTGATCCAGTCTGCCAGTCTGTATCTTTTGATTGGCAAGTTGAGACCATTAGAATTGACTGTAACTATTGTAAGATTTGTACTGAATCTTATCATTATCCTCTTTTAGTGTGGTTCTCTACATTTTTGTTGTTGTTGTTGTTGTTACACTCTTTGTTTCCTTTCTTTGTTCTTGGTGCTTCTGGTCTTTCTCTAAGATTTCTTCAATTATTTTCTGCAAAGCTAGACTAGTGGTTACGGATTTCTTTACGGTTTCTTGGTCCTGAGAAATTTTCACTTCTTCAATTTTCAAGGATAATTTTGCTGGATATAACCTGGGTTAGCACTTTTTTTTTTTTTTAAGCTTGTGAGATTTCATTCCAGGCTCTTCTGGCCTTTAAGGTTCGTACTGAGAAATGTGCAATAAATCAGATGAGCTTTCTTCGTTATAATAATATGTTTTACGGTTGCTGCTTTTAATATTCTTTCTTTGTCTTAAATTTCTGAAGCTTTGATTGTCATATGTTGTGGCAAGTTTCTTTTGTGGCTGAGGTTATTTGGTGTTCTGTAAGCTTCTTGTGCTTAAATACTAACTTTTTTCCTAGATTTTGGAAAATTTCTGCTATGATTTCAATGAATAAATTCTCATAACTTTGGTGTTCTCTCTGCAACTGTCGTTCTACCTGTTTTGTCTTAGGCACTGATTGGAAGTGTGCCCAAAAATCTGTGATGTGTGGCCTCGATTACTATAATAGTTCAGACTTGGGCTCTTTTCCAAATGACTCCTCCCTACATCACTGCCCAGTACGGTTGTTGTGTACAGCTTCTCAAAAGCTTGTCTAGACTCCAGGAGGCCTTTCCAAACTACATTGTGTTTGCAGTCTGCTCTACCCACAGGCTTGTTTCTGGAGGGTAGGGCTACTAGCTGCTGTCAGTTCCCATATCTTCTGGATCTGAGCTTACTTAGGTCTGAGTCTTTGGATTTTGGGGTTATCTCAGTCTGTGGATGCCAACTGCTCATGATTCTTCACATTCATGCAGCCTTGGGCAGCTTCTTGGGCTTGTGCTTTTTTTCACATTTTGATACGTCTGTGTGGTTTCCAACTTTTTTGTGGCCTCCTTTTCCATTTCTGGGGGTCTCCTCCCTCTCCTGGCTAAGTCACTAAGTCTCCTACCTATGACACTTTTTAAGTGTACCTTAACTTTTTGAAAGAGCCTACAAGGAGCCATTGAGCAGTTCTATTACTCGGCTGCTGTCTTGCCTAGAAATTCTTTTTCTGTGTTTAGAAGGACATTTGCAGAAATGATTTCATAAATTTCTCATATTTACTTTGTTATAAATAGCTTGTATTCAAGGTTCTTGAGTTCCTATTTCTTCAGGGTTTTTATTATTTTGAAAGTTTTTTTGCATCGATTGAGATGATGATACGGTTTTTCTCTTTGCTTTTTTTAGATGTGATGTATTATAGTTATTGACTAGCATATGTTCAGCCATGTCTGTATTCCTAGATTGAAGCGCACTTGGTCATGATGTATGATTTTTTTGTTTGTTTTTGAGACAAGATCTCATTCTGTAATCCAGACTCTTCCTGAATTCACCATGTAGTCCAGGCTGACCTTGCAATCATGGCAATCCTCCTGTCTCAGCCTTCTGAGTACTGGAAATACAGACATACCCCACCAGACCCAACTGTTATGTAATACTGCTACTCTTTTCCTTTTGGATTCATGCTTTTTAAAAGATCCCTTTTACTGTAAGTCATGATAGTGGGTTTCAAAAAGTGAATACATTTTAGTTTATGTGGATTTACTTCAATTTTTTTCTTTATTGTAAAAAATTACTTACTTGAAATGTGTTCTTGAGACATTGGGAAGTTAATAAGATGAATGGAGAAAGTAATCTTTTAAGTCTATAGGTCCAGGTTTGAACTAAGGCAGCTTGTATTTAATATAAGGTGAAAGATGTATACTGTCTGAACAGAAAGCAGAGTATGGGCAGCTTGTAGTTAGAGGGAAAAAATGACTATTACATTTTGCTTAATAAATTACTTTCTGTTAAGGGACAATATTTTATTAGATAGTTTCACTATTCCATTCCTTTATCATTTTTAGCAGCTGTTTGGTGCTGGAAGTTTAAGTACTGAGGGATGTAACAGTTGATATGTTCTGTTTTAAGGGATAAATAATTGTCCTGAAAACTTTAAAAATCATCTAAATATGGAAATTAAACATTGTTATGTTAAAAGGATCTAACTGAGCCTGTGATAAAACTTAAAGATGTGTGCCATGTCCTGGAAAGAGAACAGGTCCTGTAGACCAGAGTAGCTATGGATTATTTTCCACATTGGGACATTTAAGAGTGAAAGAGTATGCTTTTTTTTGGTAATTACGCCAAGACAATATTATTTGGGATCATTCCAGATAACTGAGGGCATATTTTTTTTGAGAATCTCATGGTTCATTGATTAATGACAAATAGTGAAATGTTTGAAATATTAGAGCCCGTAGAATGATTTTGCTTTGGAAGTGAGACTTTAAAAATTATTTTTGTTCATGTTGAGTTGATGTAGAGGTGTTGAAATAACTTCATGTTTTGAGTTTTATGTTTTTATGCCTTGGAAGTTGTTTAAGTCTTTTTCTTTCTACTTCTTTTTGCTTGCGTTTCTTTTCCTCTGGAGGATTTATCGGGATAAGAAAAGGGAAAATCACATTTAATAGGCTGTTATAAGAATTGTTAAAGGTGGGAAGCTTTATCAATTTTTTTATATTTTCCCTTGCGCATATTCTTGGTCTAAATATTTTTCATTGTAATTTCTTCTTTTGGTGACCTGTTTATAGTACTGTAGTGTACACCTTCTTTCTTAGGAATAGCTTGAATGCTAAAAAGGTAATAAAAATATACATTGAAAAATAGATCTTTTGAAGTTATCTTGCAACTCACATAGATTTCTTTTTGTGATGGCTTTTACTTCAGGTTTATTTACAATTGAATTTAGTTTTATATATTCAGAAATATTTAGTGTTTAAAAGTACATGATGGTGTTTCTTTTAAGATGGGCATTTGTCCTAAAGAAAGTTTGTCTTGTTTTTACTTAAAGTTTTTCATGGAAAAAGCATTTACATAACTGGTAAAGATAAATATGTTGAATTACATATGTTGAATTACAAGGTAAGTGTATATGATGTTCATGAGAAGGTAAACAGTACATTTTTGTTAAAATGATCAAGTAAATTTTATAGCTCAGGGTAAAGAAATGATACATTTTGAATTGTACTGAAATAAAAACACATGACAAAATAGCTAAGTTATTTTTATTTTTTCTTTTTCCCTTGTGCTAGAACAAGTAAGAAGTTTACGACAAAGCACTATTGCCAAGCGTTCAAATGTGGCACTTTTAAGTAGCACAAAAAAAACATCTGCGAAAACTGTATCTGCCCCTAAAGCAGTGGTAAAACAGCCAGAAAAGTGTCAGGTTAAAGAAGAAGTTTGTTCGTCCCCGAAACCTGAGTACCATAAGGAGAATCGAAGGAGCAGCCGACATACTGGGCAAGTTGACGTGGTCCCAGAAGGGTCTGTAACTGCAGGTCATTCTTCAGTAGCATCTTGTGTTGAAATGAAGGAAGAAGATGAATTAGATTCCAAGCATAAGTATAATAATCAAGAAACAAATGTGCCACCTCATGAGCTGAGTTGTCCACTTCTTTCAGAGACTTGTGTTGCTATTGAAGAAGCGAAAGACGAACCTTTGATGGAATGTAAAGTTAAAACTGTTAGTAGCCCTTTGTTTAATATTTCAGAAAAAGATGAAGAACCAAATGATTCCGTTTTAGACAAAGTAAACGAAAGTATTGAAGAAAGGAAGGTAAAAGAAAAGCTTGAACAAGAATCAAAGGAGATAGTAAAATTATCCCAGGAAGATGACCAGATTATTGAGGAACCTGAGTCTTCTGCTGGTATTTCTGGTGATGTGGTTTGCATAAGTGCAAATGACACAGAAAATCTTGTAGGTTTGTCTAATTCTGTGAATGAAGTGACTGAAGGTAATCTGGAATTGAAGAATACCATGGACGTTGGTAAAGCTGAAAACATCCTTCAGAGAAGTAAAATGGGATCATTAGGATTTTGTGAAGACACCCCGTCTGATAATACACAGTTAAGTACTGAGTGTAACAAATCAAATTTAGAGGTGATTGATAGTAGTGCTTTTGAACTGGAAGCTGGTATTTTAGAAAATGCTAGTTGTGATGTGCCTGACCAGAATTCAGAACAGTTGAATATTATTGAAAGTGTTAAAATAGAGTCTCAGGAGACATCAGACCTTCAGGATGATAGAAGCAGCCAATCAAGTAATATTTCTTGCTTAGAGTCAAAAAGTGTAAAACCCAAACATCCAAAACCTGAAACTCACTCTAAGCAAAACCTGACTGTGGATACCCCAAGGAACGTTGTTACAGCAAAGCGGGACATAGTGCACAACAAAACTAAGGTTCATGTCAGAAGTATGAAGCGGAGTTCTGATGATCTAGAATCTCAGCAAAGTATTCACAGGCCAGTTAAAGTGAGAAAAAAGATTGATAAAGATTTGAAGACTCAGGGTTGTCATTCTGGTGTTAAGTTTGTGAAAAACCAAACGCATTCTGTATCCAAAAAAACATTACAAGATCAAAGTTTAGTGCAAATTTCCAAACCTTTAACTCACTCTTTGGGTGATAAGTTTCTTCAAGGTCCTAGTGGCCCTAAGGACCCTCATCATCCTGCACAAACGGGACACTCATTACATTCCAGCCAGAAGCAGTGCCATAAGCCTCAGCAGCCGCCATCAGCCGCAAAAGTCACTAGTCATGTGAGAGAAGAGCTTGAACACCCGGGCCTTGAACACCTTAAGGAAGAAGATAAACTGAAGCTGAAAAAATCTGAGAAGAACCTACAACCACGGCAGAGAAGGAGCAGCAGGAATTTTTCTGTGGATGAGCCACCATTGTTCATTCCGGACAATATAACCGCTGTAAGACGAGAAGGCTCAGATCACAGCTCCTCATTCGAGAGCAAGTATATGTGGGCTCCCAGCAAGCAGTGTGGGTTTTGCAAAAAACCCCATGGCAACAGGTGTGTGTGTGTGTGTGTGTGTGTGTGTGTGTGTGTGTGTGTGTGTGTGTGTCTGTGTGTCTGTGTGTCTGTGTGTCTGTGTCTGTGTCCATGAGTGTATGAGCGATATAGACCTTGGAAGTAAATTGTTTTGGAGGGGGATTAGTTTAAGAATTTTTTATATAAATAAATTAATAGACAAAGACTTTTGCAAAATCCATAAAGCTCATCAGTCCTGATAAGTGATAGAAAGATGGAGCGATTAAATTATATAAATGTATGATCCTAGCACTCTAGTTTTAAAACAAAATCTAATCAACAGCTATCAAATTGCACAAAGTCCTCACGTGATCAAAGAACATACATAAATCATTCAAACATGCCTAAAATTGCTTCCTGTAAAGGAAAAAACATAGTGTTAAATGTGAATATTTGAAGTTGGTTTTATAGTGTCCCTAGTGATGAATTTAAAAGTATGTATAAGAGGTGATTTTCCCCTTAAGTTGCTGTTAATATCTCCCAGTTGTCATTTATTTCAGAAGTAATTACACATATTTTTAAAATAAAAAAGTAAAAGCTTTTGTAAAATCATAAATTTCTTATTCCTGGACTTAGTGGTTAGTGAGGAGGTTATTCCTTAGCTAAAATACAATGAAAGGAAAACTTATTAGGATAATGTAATTAAAATCTAGGCTAACTACTGATTACACTCATTTTAAGCTAGAATATTGATCTTTATTTGTGAAAACACATCATTATTAAGCCACATAGACATTAATAAAGTTCTGTACAGAAGTGTGTAGAAAGACTTTAGCTGGATTATTGTGGTATCATATGCCTGGGGATTTTGAGTTCAGATTGCCTATAGTTTGAAAGGTTTCATTAAGTTTTTGACTTACAGTTTCTTTTTTTTTTGTCCACAAAATTTGTGCATAAGCATTTCCTAGTGTTAGGTGTATGGTTTGAGATCTTATGTAGTACAGATTTAAGTTGAATAGGTTGTGACCAAATTTTAGAGATCTTTAAGTTATACATTCTTCTCAGGGAAGAAGTTATTTTATACCTTGTTTCATACAGTAGTTCGTATTGACAAATAATCTGTTTTCTCTGTTTCCCGCAACCCCGGTATTTTCTCATTTATACCAGAGAGGAACTATTTGAATTAAGTCTTAAAGGTTCCATTGTTATAAAATATTTTTTTTCTTTGAAAAAACTGCTTCATGTTGAACTGTTGGAATGGGTAAAGATAGAAAACATGCAGAATAACAAGTTAGATGCTGAAAACTTGATTTAGTCTCGTTTTTGACATTGAATGTAAAAAATACTTGTCACGGCATTGCGTTTCTGCTCTCTCCTTCCAGGTTTATGGTTGGCTGTGGGAGATGTGATGACTGGTTCCACGGGGATTGTGTTGGTTTGAGCCTTTCTCAAGCACAACAGATGGGGGAGGAAGATAAGGAGTATGTGTGTGTAAAATGCTGTGCCGAAGAAGACAAAAGGACAGAAGTGCTAGACACAGGTGTTTTGGAACACCAAGCTACAGCTGAAGTCCACAGTGAAGATAAAACAATGGAATGTGACAAGTTTGGGTTATCGAAGCACATGACAGCGAATGACAAAGCCAAGTGTGTAGATGACACCGTGAGGCACAAGGTCAAATTTTTAAAACGGGTGAGCTTTTCATGTATATAGTTTGCTACTGAGAACTTTGTATAAACCATAAGAAGTTTGAGACTTCTCTTAGGTTTCAGTGTCCTGTCTGTATTTTAAGATTTTTTCCCATTTTATTGATATGTTAATATGCAAAATTTAAGGTGTACAATGGAGTTGAACATTTTGTGCACATATGTATCTTGTCAAGGTGACAGGGACTTTCCCACTCTCTTTCTGTCCCTCCCCCTACCTAAGATTTTTTATTTTAGAAGGATGCACTGATTTTTATTTGGCATTATCAGTGAAAGTGGGTAATGGCATCCTCAGACCACATAGGCTTTGGTTACGAATGGTCTTGTGATGTGCCTAGGCTATGGTTGGTACTTGAATTTTTTGTGATAGGATGTGTATATATGTGAGGTCTTGGGGCAGTGAGTGTAATTTATGCTTGCTGAGTTTTTCAGAAGTTCTTGTTAACCTGTAGTCACGGCCCTCTGGGGAGCTTGAGATAGGATCACAAGTTTGAATCCATTCTGGGCAGTTTAGTAACTTAAGATCCTGTCTCAAAAGAAAAAATAAAGTGTGTGTGGATGTAGTTCAGAATAAAGGTCCTAGGTCAATACCCAGTACTGCAGATAAACAAAAACAATAAGTTGTGAGACTACAGTGTTGTTGTTCTTCCTTCCTTCCTTCCTTCCTTCCTTCCTTTCTTTCTTTCGTTCATTCATTCGTTCTTTCTTTGAGACAGGGTCTGACTGTAGTCCAGGCTGGTCCTGAACTCACTGTGTAACCCAGGCTGGCAAACCTCCTTCCTCAGCCTCCCGAGTGCTGGGATTACAGGCCTGCGCCACCATATCCAGCTTCTGTGGTGCCGAGAAAATGAATTCAGGCACTTCCGAACTATTCCTCCGGCTCCCTTTTTAAGGAAAGTAGTCTTACCAGTGTTTTGATCCTGTCTTAACCCTTGATTTGTTACAGAGTACTGTGGGAAGAAAGGGTGACAGCAGAATAAAAATAGGTAGTTGAATAACCCAAAGGCAAGATGAAGTTTTAAGCCGTTTAATGCTGTACTTCTGATTTGTTAATATGTTCTGCAGTATTTTAGGAAGTGAAGTTGTAGTTTTTACTTGAAAAGCATCATGAGAAACATTATCTTCATTTTTAAGCATATTTGGTTGTAGAAAGTTTTCAATTTGAGCTAAAATTGCATCTCTGAAAAATGTAGTTTTCTGCAGCCTATCTTTAAAGCTGTTTTTCTACAGCATGGGAGGGAAGTTGATTTAGGTTGGAGAGCATGAGCATGTTTTCTCCCACATTTTTCCTGTTTACAAACTTAATTCCTTTAGATTGTCCTCATGTGACAAATGTGGGTGAAGTTCCAGTTTGCCAAATCCTTGCAGCACCCAACATTTTCTGTGTGAATTGACTTTGAGAAGCATTCTCTCTTCTGTATATTAGTTATTACTTTGTTGATTTGGTCAGCATCAAATAAGTGATTTAAGCTCACGAGTTTCATTAAGAGCAGTTTATATAAGAACAATTTGAAGAGGTCTGGGGGTGTAGCTCATGTGGCCCTGGGTTCGATTTCCCAGTACTACATAAAAAAATAGCTGGATGGGGTGGCACATGCCTGGAACCCCAGCACTTGAGAAGCTGAGGCAGGATGATTGCCTAGACCTTGACACCATTCTCTGCTACATAGTATGTTTAGGACCAGCCTGGACTACAGAATGGTACTCTGGATACCCTGTCTAAACAAAACCAACTTGCCAACCGAACAGAAGGCCTAGTTTCAAAAATACATTCTTTAGAAAGCTTTTAAATAGCTTAATTATGAATCTTCACCTTTTGTGGACAACTCAGCCATTTAAAAATGTAGCTAATTGTATTACCATGAGTTGTTACCGGCATGCCTGAAAAGATATAAAACATTAGTATCATTCATATTTTCAGAAATCTCTCTCTCTAGTACTTTCAGAAAAGGAACTGAAGTCTGATTTTGGAAATGGATGTACCAACCAGGTGCTCATTGCTCCCTTTCCTTTCCTTTCCTTTTCTTTTCTTTTCTTTCTTTCTTTCTTTCTTTTTTTTTTTTTTGAGGCAGGGTGTTGTGGTATTGTCCGGGCTGGTCCTAAACTAACTGTGTAACCCAGGCTGGCCTCAGACTCTCAGCGATCCTCCTGCCTCAGCCTCTTTAAGTCCTGGGATTATAGGCACACACCACCACATCCAGTTTATGTGGTACTGGGAAATTGAACCCAGGGCCTTGTGCCTTCTAGCCAAATGATTTAATTACTGAGCTCCGTCCCTAGCTCTTTTCTTTGGACGGTAAACTGTTGAATCTTTGAGCCTTTCTGTTTATGAAGTCAGTTTTCATGTCATTTTTTTATTTTTATGTTGAATCATTTATTGAGTTGTATTGTGTACCAGGCATGATGCAGTCAGACTTAATATATAATATAGAAATGTGTTCCTGTTCTCAGGGAGGTTTATTTGAAGAGGTAAAGTGCACATGTGAAGAAAAATGTAGACTTTCTATTCTAGAGAAAGGCAGGTTTATATGCTCTGTCTTAAAACTTAGGACTGTCTTTTGTTTATCTATGCATAGTATAATTGACTCAGTTACAATAATGTTTTGATTAATTTTTCCCAATGATCTCAGAATTCCAGTTTCACAAGTAGGTTATGACAGAAGTATAGAGAAAAGTGAAAATACTTGTTTCTTCACAGATTGCTTTCTCATATCTACAGCCATCTAAGAACTCTTTATTACCTCATATATATCTTTTTTTCTACTAATGTTGTCAGGAACATGATCTCTTTTGGTCTTTTTTCCCCTCCTTTATTTGTTCCTTCTTGTTTTACAGAAAGCAGATGTCTAAATAAATTTTGAACGAATCATTTTAAAAATTAATGAAGACTTTTTATAAAACATTTAAAAAATTTAAAAAGTGTTTAGTGGGCTAAAGTTTGATTTCTAGTAGGTTGTAATGCTCATTTGGCTTAATTTTAAAATTCATTTACTACTGAGGCTTGCTTTATATTTAAACATTATTTGTAGCTCAGGGTTTTATTTAGAGCCCTTGCCTAGGAAGCATGAGGCTCTGGGTGTGATCTACCAGCACCGCATAGTACCTGGGTGTAGTGGCACATATCTGTAATCTGAGCACTCAGGAAACTGAGGCAGGAGGATTGCTGTGAGTTTGAGGCTAGTCTAGGCTGCAGAATGAGTTCAAGACCAGCCTGGACTACAGAGTAACACTTTGTTTGTCTCAAAACAAATCATTTAGTAGTCTCCATTTTAATGAATTGTACATTATTTTTCTAGGAATCTGTTGAAGGCAGAAATTCACCAGACTGTAGAGACAGTGAAATTAAAAAATGGCAGCTAGCTCCTCTTCGAAAGATGGCACAACCAGTTTTACCTCGAAGATCCTCAGAAGAAAAATGTGAAAAAATACCAAAAGAATCTACAAATGTTATTTGCACAGGAGAAAAAAGTACAAAACCAGGTAGTGAGATTAATAGAAATTATATGCTGATATGTTTGTTTTATTTCATGTGTAATTAGTGTATTTAGGAAGTTTTTTAACATTTGGCTTTTTACTGATAAAAAGTAGTTTAGATGACTGACCTTACTGTAGTTGGAAACTTTGAATTCTGAAGAATCACTAGTGAGCTGGTCTTCGTGGCTCTTAGGTACGAGTAGTTGAAGGCAAACAAATTGAAAGATGTAAGAGAAGATTGTATAGGTATGGAAGCAAAATATAGTAAAGAAATAGCAGTGAGAACTCTGTTTTTGGCTAGGATAGATGAGGTAACTTGTGGGATTGAAGGAATGCAAACACTTTGAGGGTGGGACTAGGTAGATATAGGCTCGGAGGTAGAAACAAGCTTAGCTTTTGAGCAGTAAGAAAAGTAATTTGAAGTGATCAGAAGACAGTGCTTGAGATATAGAATAATGGTAGAAGAAGGTTTTAGAGAAAGAGTTTATAGTTGATTCTGAATGTTACAGGAAACCTTTAGAAGAATTTATATAAGGGAGTGATGATCACGTATACCAACCTGAAGCAGTTTTCCTCTGAAAGAAGTGATATTGTGTGACAGAGGTACAGTGGAGGTGGGAATAAGCGATTGCATTAAGACACAATTTGCAGTACAGTTGACAGCCTGCTCTGCTGATGGATTAGATAGATGTAAATGAAGGAGGGTCTGAGAGGAGAATTGGGTAAAATGTTAGTGTGGAGAACAGTGAGAGAAAAGATAAAGGCAAGGTGCTGGATATTCTTATTACAGATCACTTTTCAAAATTTGTACTATTTAGAGGAGCAGAAAGGGGATGATAGTAGATGTTAATTTACAGCCTAGGAATTTTCTTTAAGGGAGATGTTACTGCATGTTTGTTTTCTGGTTTTCTCAGAGCCACTGAAGAGACCTTCTCTAAGTTCTTGCTGCCTGTGTTAAAAATGTGTGTGAATTTATTTCTGGCTATTCTGTTCCTGCACTCTTTGTGTCTTTCTTTGCCACTGCTGTGCTATTTGAGTTACTATCACTCTAGTAGGTTTTAAAGTCAGGTATTGGAAATGCTTTTGGCTTGATTTTCTTTGTTTAGGGTTACTTGGCCTCTTTAGGACTCTTGTGGTTTGACACAAGTTTTAGGAGTTTTCTTTCCTATATTTTTTGAGAATCATATTGATACAGTTGCCTTGAATCTATAGATTGCTTTAAGTAATGTGGACGTTTTAACTGTATTCTTCCAATCTATGAACACAAGATATTTTTCCTTTATGTGTCTTCAATTTTACTTGCTATTTATAATTTATTTTTCATAGAGATCATTCAGATTGTGTCAAGTGGTGTGGACATTTTAACAATATTCTTCCAATTTACGAACTTAAGATATTTTTCCTTGTGTAGTGTGCAATTTCTTTCACCAGTTTTTGTAATTTTTTTGTCATAGAGATCATTCACTTCTTCGGTTGAATTTATTCATATTTATTATTTTTCTAGCTGTTGGCAGTGGACTTGCTTTCTTGATTTCTTAGCAATTTCATTATCGTATATGAAAAGATAGTGACTGACATATATACATATATATATATATTACATATATAATGACTTTGAATTTTGAAACCTTATTGGACTCATTTCTGACAATTTCTGGTATTTAGTTTTTTATATGCTTAAAATCTTATCATATGAAAATAGAAATAATTTGACCCTCCTTTCTTGTTGAGATGCATTTTTATTTCCTTCTTTCGTCTTACTGCTCTGGCCATAGTCAGAAACTTTAGAGCATCATGTCCATGCTAAAAATATTGAGACTTGCAATGTTCTGACTAGGGTGGAGATTATTATATGTTTTATGTGGTGGGAGAGAGGACTCCCTTTATGCGGGGAGAAGGTGTGCTATTTGATACTGCTTCTCGCTGTTTTCTCAGTGGAATGGGAAGTGACCACATTGAATTAGGTTGAAAGTAGTAATTAAATACTACTAGATAAAGAAGATAGGAGAAAAAATGTGAAAATAATTCTTTGCAAAGCAAGAGAGTAGATTTGCTGGGAAATTTTAATAGGGTGGGTAATTGACTAACCTATTCAGTGTTTATGATTAGAAATTTAAAGTGAGATCTGTTGAGTACTATTATTTATCTTCATTAACTTTTAGACGTGTGTAGCCTATTTACATGAAGGATTAAAAGTTGGGGTTTGCTAGGGTTGTGGCTTTACAGACAGATGTTTAAAGGAGAAGCAACAGAGGTGTTAAGTGTGCAAAGGAGTAAGAATAGTGTTGATCTAAATGAGGCCATGAAGATAGTAAAAGTAATGTAAGGATTTGGAGTGACATGTATGTGAAAAAAGTGCTTCATAGCTCTCTAGTCATCAGATGTGCAAATCAACACTATGGTGTGACACCTCACTAAAGTGAGAAAAAATGTAAGTAACAGTTTTGTACACTGTTGGTGGGGCTACAAATTAGCCATTATGGAAAACATTGTAAAGGTTCATCAAAAAATAGGAGCTCATCTACCATATGATCCAGCAAATCTTGCTTCTAGTTCTATATCCAAAGGAAGGAAATGAAATTGTATGTCCAAGAGATATCTACACACCCCTGCTCACTGTGGCTGTATTCACATTAGCCAAGAAATGAAAGTGTTCATCAACTCGTGAGTGAGTAAAGAAACTGTGATGTGGACACTGTTACAGTATTATGCCATTGTCATTTTCCACAAACTAGATGGAATCAGACACATAATCTTACCCATATTTAGAATCTAAAAGAATTGGTCACATAGAAGTTGCGAGTAGAATGTTGATTACTAGAGCCTGAGAAGAGCACAGTGTATGGAAAAGCAGGGGCATTTGGTTAAGTAGCGGAGGGGGGCAAGTTCTGTTGTGCTGTTGCACAAGGGGGGTCTGTTGATAACAGCAATGTAGTGTATGTCTTAAAAGTTTGAAGAAAGGATTTTGAATGTTTTTACATTAGTGGTGAAGGTTGAAGGGAATAGATATGTTTAATCTGGTTTTTACCATTTTACAATGTGTATGTGACCAAAATATTACCTAGTGTGTTGCACATGCACACAGAAAGAAAGAAAAAAGAAACAGTTATTGGAGTGAGAAGATATTAGAAGAAATGAACTGGAATGATTGAGAGAATTGGAATGTTTATCATTGAGATTTTGGAGATGAGTGCTAATTATTAATGAATGGAAAAGACAAGTGAGAAGATTAATGTTCAGATTAACAATATCAGGCATAGTTAGAACAGGCATATATTTACTAGTTTTATACCAATAAGATCATTAAAAAATTATCTGTTCACCTAGTAAGTTCAGATCAGATTTTCTAAATAGCTTTGTAAAGTATGTATGGCTAATTAATGTACACATACGAAAAGTAACTCTGAAAAACCACTACCTAAATTGTGGAAAGTGCATACACAGCTTATAGCTTATAGGCACACCTTGTAGTCACTATTCATTTTAATTAGAATTTTAGTGTCAGGAATACTTTAACATAGACTGTGGGTTCTGATCTTACTTTTGGGGAAGTAGTGACGCTTAGTGATTATAAACTTATTTTGTGAAAACAATGTAATGAATTTTAGTATTTGTTTAAATTAGGTACACATGAGAAGCAGGAGATAAAGAAGAAAAAAGGGGATAAAGGAGTACCCAGTGTGCATTCTCTTACTGCTTCTACTTCAAAGCCTTCTGCAGATCAGATCAGGCAAAGTGTCAGACATTCTCTTAAAGACATTCTTATGAAAAGGTAATACAGACGGTTATTGCAAAAGATTTTGTACTGTCTGTTTAATATGTTTGGAAGTAATTGAATTGTTCTAATTTTAAGACTTACAGACTCAAATTTGAAGGTACCAGAGGAAAAGGCAGCCAAAGTTGCCACAAAAATTGAAAAAGAGCTTTTCTCTTTTTTTCGGGACACAGATGCTAAGTATAAGAACAAATACAGAAGTCTGATGTTTAATCTGAAAGATCCTAAAAACAGTGTAAGTATGTTTTGTCCATGTCTGTAAATGAATATGCTTCCAATTTGAATCCGTAAGAATCTAAGATTGTAATACCGTAGTGTACGCTTGTGTGCGTGCGTGCGTGCGTGCGTGCGTGCGTGCGTGCGTGCGTGTGTGTGTGTGTGTGTGTGTGTGTGACTGTGGTACTAGAAACTAAGCCCAGGGCTTTCACACTGAGTTACATTCCCAGCCCATTTTCTAAAACAGGGTTTCACCAAGTTGCTAAAAACCCAGACTGGTTTTGAATTTGGCAGTTCTCCTCCCTCAGATTCCCATAATACTGAAATGATGGGCCCAGCACCAGTGGGCCCAGCAATCTGTAATTTGTTAATTAGGATGGCAGTGTAGAGTAAGTAACTTCTTGGTACAGCCCAGGGCTTCATGTGTGCAAAGTATGCACTCATCTGCATCTGCGGTCTGTAACAGGAGGGATGTGATTTTAATGGAGTGTTTTTGCTGCTAATTTTTGATTCTACGTGGTAATGAGCACTGTTACTTCTCTACTGAATACTACACATCTTACCCTGATTTATGTGAATTTCTTTTCAAATTATTGTAATTCATGTCCAGTTTTCAGAAACTTAAAATTTATTAAAGCTTTGTTACTGCTTTTGACTTCAGCCTGAAAATAGCGCTTCATTCCTTGAAAACATAAATTACATTTAGATTAAAAACCAGTGACAACAACAGAACGTGGTATCCACGTATAATCTTGGCTACTCAACATACCGAGGCAAGGAGATTGCATGAGCCCAGGAGTTCAAAGACAATTTAGATGAAGTAGATCGTTTCAAAGAATAGAAACAGGGCTGGGGACATAGCTCAGTAGTAACTAACAAGCGCAAGGTTCTGGGTTCGGTTCCCCTGTACCATGTAAACTTACTGTGGTGCCGTATGCTTATAATTCCTGCACTTAGGAGGCTGAGGCAGGAGGATTGTCGATTGTTTGAGGCCAGCCTGGGCTACTTAATGAGTTCAGGACCCGCCTGGACTACTGACTGAGAACCTGCCAAAAAATAAAAAACAGTTATAATTCTAAGTAGTTGAGATTTCTTGTTTGCGAGTTAGAGGAATTTAGGTAGACTTTCCCCATGCTAGTACTGAAAATTAGACTTGGGACTTGCATGCTGAGCTATATATCTGCAGCCATTTTTTGGAGGGAGGGGCCAGGTAGAGTCTCTCTAAGTTGTCCAGACTAGTCTCAACCCTCCCAGAGTTGTGGGATTATAGGCCCATGCCACTGTGCTTGACAAAGGTAGACCTTTGGATGAGTACACAAAGCAAAATGAAACTCTTAAAATTTTTCGAAATTTCAAATATTATTAATGTCTTTACATAGGTCCAGCAGGAATTTTTGCTACAGGTGACTCAAGGTAAAAGAAAATAATTAATACAATCTCCTTACAAGAAGTTTTTCTAGAGGTTGGAAGCAGAGAGCCTGACTGAAATTTGATCCCCCCATACCACATGACTAGTGGGCATAGTCACACAGACCCTAAGATCCCAGCACTTGGGAGACAGGAGGTTTGCTGTGCATTCTAGGCCAGCGTGGGCTACATAGTGA
This sequence comes from Ctenodactylus gundi, assembly GCA_004027205.1. Classification (NCBI taxonomy): domain Eukaryota; kingdom Metazoa; phylum Chordata; class Mammalia; order Rodentia; family Ctenodactylidae; genus Ctenodactylus; species Ctenodactylus gundi. The sequence goes on from PVKB01004817.1 coordinate 94,282, forward strand.
ATTCAAGAGCAGCCTGAACTACAGACTGAGATCCAGTCTCAAGAAAAGCAAAACAAAACAAAAATGTAACAACAACAAGAAGTTTTTATATAAGTGATACAAATTATTTGTAAGGATACTTGCTGCAGTAGTGAATCCTCCATATCGATAAATTCACCCACAGATTGAACCAAAAGCAGATCAAAGATGGTTAAAAAATTGTATCTGTACTAAACATACTTTTGCCTTTTTAGACATCTTTGCATGGCATTGATATTGTTATTAAACATAAGTAATTTTAGAGATGATATATGCTAGAGCATGTGTCCCTTGACAACAGGTATACATTCTGAAGTATTCATCTTCAGACAATTTCATTATACGAGCCATATTTATGTAGACTAAGACAATTGGAAACTACTGCCCCTTGGCCAGAGGCTCTTAAAGGGTGTCCACCATGGTATGTGTGACACATGACCATCTGAAAGCATGTATATCGATGTGTATCTGGTGGTGCTCTGTCTCAGCCTCCCATAGCTCTGGGACTAAGGTCTACGCCACCAGGACTGGCTGTTAAGCTCGTTTATATAGTACCTTGATTTGTTATTATGACAGGGTATGTTCTGTATCTGTTTTTTTGTTTGTTTGTTTGTTTTGTTTTTGTGGTACTAGGGATTAAACCTGGGGCTTTCATACTGAGCTATATCCTCAGTCCTTTTCAAAATTCTGGGATAGGGTCTCATTAAATCTCTTGAGTTGTCAGGGCTGGGCTCACAATTGTGATCTTCCTACCTCAGTCTCCCACAGTGTTGGGATATAGACATTCACTACACCTGGCCTCTGGGTATGTATCATATAATTTTTGAATAGGTATATTTTGTCTTCTTTTTCTGTATATGCTTCCTCATTTTATTAGTTGTCATGTGAAATGTGTATTTTGCTGCCTGGGAATTTAATGCCTCTGCCTTTAATCTTCGTGTAGTAGATAGTGTGTCCTTAAGTATTTATAAATCAGGCCTCAGAATCATATCTTTATTGCAAGTTTATATGCAGTAGCTCCTGCTTCCTTTCTATATATTTGTCTTCTCATTTTTAATTCATTCTAGATATTATTTAAAAAGGTATTGAAAGGAGAAGTAACCCCTGATCATCTTATTAGAATGAGTCCAGAAGAACTGGCTTCTAAAGAACTGGCTGCTTGGAGAAGAAGAGAAAACAGACATGTAAGAATATCTGTAGATGTGTGCTTGGCTGTCAAAACCTGTATTTTTCAGTTGTAGTAGGAAAAGTTACACGGAGATGAATCATTACTCAATGCACAGTAACCTAGGCTTTCTGTTCAAGATCTTTGTTGTTGTTGTTGTTGAGGCAGGGTCTCACTGTGAGACTTCAGGCTGGTCTTGAGCTCACTGTGTAGCACAGCTTGCCTCTGCTTACCTCAGTCTCCTTAGTGTGCTGGGTTTACAGGCATATGCCACCATGCCCAGCTTTTTTTTTTTTTATCTCTTAATGACTTTTTCTGCTTTCGTCCCTTTTTTCTTCCTCTTTCTCCCCTCTGCTCCCTTCTTGCTCATTTTCCCTCCACTCCCAGGTTAAGAGTCTCACCTTGTTGTCTAGTCCCTGAAATCCCGGGGTGAGGTGGTTCTCCTACCTCAGCCTCCCAAATAGCAGTGACTTATCTCCAACCACTACACAGATTTCATGATTCTTAAAACTATTTCATCTCTGCAGGGTTGTTTTCCCTATAGTTATCAGATTATAGAATTGCTTTGTAATTTGTTATTAAAATTCTGCAAATCAGGATCTTCATGTAATCATATGTACTTTTCATAAACAAAAGTTGTTAGTCTAAAGGTATTAGGAATATTGGCAGTTTATAGTAAAAGGTTACAGTCTCATTGAAGTTTCATATGGCAGAAGCTCTGGAAAAATTTTTTTCTTATAACTTAATTCATTGATAATGACTTGACCTGAGTTGCCACTTGTAAATATTCATATTCACAGAGATGTTGTATATTTATGTGATGGTCTCAGATATCCCTGAATTGTTACATAGTAAGTATTATACTCACCATACTGTATTTCTAAAACTGAAAAAAATTCTGGAAGACACAGGTGCCAGAAGTTTTCAGTTGGGGATGAGCTTAAAATACCTTCAAAGATAAGTGAACTCATGACTTCAGGCTGTTAGCACAGTGAGATAATTTACCTTGTGTCCATAATACTTGCATCTTAGGCACTTAACTTCCCTGTAGATGTATATGCCAGATGTTGTTTGAAGATCTTACTAATACACATTTCTTCACCTTCTCTTTGTGCAGTTTCTTTTTATTTTGAAAATGACTTTAACTCGTCTTGTTTACCTATCCATATCTCAAATATGCACGTCTCTGCTATAGTTCGCCACTTGCTGCATGTATCTTCTGCTTGGGAGCCCGGTTTGTTTCTCGTGCCACATGCCTAATTTGTTTCAGTAAAGGATTATTTGCACTTAAAGAAAGCAAGATAAAATGAGCAGATCCACTTCCTTACCCATTCTGTGCCAGTTGCCTTTTGCTGCTTTTTGCACTTTGGCTAAATTCTTATGTTTTGCTGCTGAGCTTACTTAATTGTGAGCTGTCATTGTTCCTAAGCAGGCTCAGGCAGGAGATAACTGGTAGGGAACTCCCACATTAGTTTTGATGTTTGAACAGACTGTTGGTGTGGGGGATGCTAGGAGCTCAAATTTGCAATCTAAAAGGAGAATAGGTGTTATTTTCCTCTGGCAGCTAGTACAAAGTTCTTTAAGGTGATTTTAAGTATCAATACCATGTTTCACTGATTGCAGATTTCCTTGCCCTTTTGATGCCTCTTAGTGTGGTGTGCATGCATATGTACCTTCCATTGCTGAGGTGCAGAATCTGTTAGGACTTGAGCACTGAAACCAGTGTCTGGCCTGTTTAAGCACTGTGTATGTTTTTTGTGATTTTTTTTTTTTTTTTTTTTGGTATGAAAGGGCCACTTATAGATTAAAAAATCATCTACTTTGGTGTTTATTTTTAGGAAGGTTCTTATTATATAAAGTGAACAATTGAAATACATATTTCAGTTTAAATCTTTAAAATATTTCCTGTCAGACCATAGAGATGATTGAGAAAGAGCAGAGAGAAGTAGAAAGACGGCCAATTACAAAAATAACTCACAAAGGTGAAATAGAAATTGAGAGTGATGCACCAATGAAAGAACAGGAAGCAGCCATGGAGATCCAGGTAAAGATAATCGAGGTGTCATGTTTTGTTGCTTAAATCCGGAAGTTTCAGGGAAGATTCATTTGCTTAAATGTTGTTAAGGTAAAAAGAAAAATTAAAAAAATGTATTTATTTGAAAGTTTCTTAATTGATTTATGGCTTTTTAGGGGTATTTAGAATATTGTTCCTCTTACTATACAGATTGTTTTATAGATATCTGTTAAAAACTTGCTGCATACATTCCTATGTAGGATACTTTACTATAGTGGTTCATAAGGTTTAAAAATTTGTAGGGACTTCTTAAACTATAATTTCAGGGCTGGTACAGCTTTTCTTAATTGTAAATACTATAAATGAGGAATTAAGTTGAAATTTTAACAAAAGCTTTGAGGAATGAGGAATTTTGAATTTTTGCTCTATTTTAAGGATTAGTAGCACTTTTAAAAGAGTAAAAAGGCAATCTGTGAATATAATTATTTTTTGGAGAAATATTTGATGTAACTTATAAATTAAATTTTGTAATCGACATCAGATTTTATCAACCAGAACTAATTTTTATTCTCACTTACATTAGGAATCTGCATCCAATAAGTCACTGGAGAAGCCAGAAGGTTCTGAAAAGCAAAAAGAAGAGAATGACTCCATGTCCAAGGATACGACCAGCCAACACAAGCAGCATCTTTTTGACCTTAACTGTAAAATATGCATAGGTGATTAAAAATTTTTCTTCCTAAAATGCTGCTGCTGTGCGAGGGTGGAGAACAGGGGCTACTGAGGATTGAGCTCAGGGCCTTCACACTGAGCTACATCTCCAGCCCATTTTTAGTTTTGATTTTGACACGTGGTTGATGACCATTTTAGCCTTCCAGAGTGCTGGAATCCCAGGCCTCTTCTTCCAGGGCTCCCTTGTGGTCACTGTTAAATGCAAGTGCTTCTGAATAAAACTGCTCTAAGTAAATACCCATGTGTGAGTTTTTGTGAGGAGCACAATTTCGTAAATACTAAGGAGCACAGTTGTTGGATTATATAGTACGTTTGATTTAGTAAGAAACTCCCCAACTGTCTTCCAAAGTGGCTATTATAGCCTGTGCATTTCTGCCTGTGGTCAGTGAGATGTCCTTCTCCTCCGCATCTACGCCGACATTGGGTGTTGTCCGGTTTTTGCATTTGGCCATCTGGTAGATATACAGTCTTGTTGTCTTAATTTACACTTCTCTGATGACAAGCTACTAAGTACCTGTTCCTGTACTTATTTGCCATTTGTATATCTTTTTTGATAAGGTATTTTTTCACATTTTTTGCCCACTTTCTAATTGGGTTGCTTGCTTTCACATATTTGAGTTTTTGGGATTCCGTATATATTTTGAATACCAGTCTTTCATCAGCCAAGTCCTTTGCAAGTGTTTTTTCTCAGTCTGGCTTGTGTCTTCATTTTCTTGACATCACCATTTGCAAGGCAGAACTCTTTGATTTAAGTGGAGTCCTGCTCACTGATTCTTTTAACAGTCATGCCTCTGGTGCTTCCTCTAAGTCATTGTCATACATGAGCTCACCTAGGTCATTTTCTGTGTCATCTTTCCTAAGGCTTATAGTTTTTCATTTTATATTTAGATCTCTGATTCTGAGTTAATTTTTGTGAAGGATGGAAAGTCTATGTCTAGATTTTTTGATTTATTTACTATTTTTGTATATGTGTGTGTTTCGTTGTTCCAGTATCATTTGTTGAAAAGGTTATTTTTGTTGTATTGTATTATTGCGTTTGCTCTTTTGTTATGAAAAGTCATTTGACCATGACTGTTTGTGTGACTGGACTCTGTTCTAACTCCGTTTTGATTTCTTTAGCTATGTTTTAAGTCTTGAAGCTGAGTAATCTCTGTCCTCTAGTATTTATTCCTCAGTGTTGTCTTGTTTGATCTGGATCCTGTACACAGAAAGTCCCTTTTCTCTTGTATTCTTATCTTAATTGTTCAGTGAATATTTGTTGGGCTATTACTTCTTGTCATGTACTTTATTGAGTGTAAGGGAAAAGTCTGGTATTATGAAGGTCATAAGAAAAACTATAGCTTAATGGTAAGTCACAGAAGTACAGTTGTTTTAAAGCCTATTTGGCAAGAAGACCTACCCTGCATGGTGAGGGAGTGTAGGAGTCTTACCTAAAGAAATCTAAGTCAAGATGTGAACGTTGAGAAGTGTTCCTCCAAAGAATGAGAGCAAGCAGATTTTGAACACTGGGAATGACATGAATTTGAATTCAGGAAGGGAACAGTAACATGAATCGGTTGAAGAGACACTTAGAGGTCACATTTTCAAGTATGCTGTTAGCCAGTGCTTTTTAAACTTCAGATTGTGACTGATTAGTAAAGTGAAATCAGTTTAAATAAATGACCAGCTTTTTAAAACAAAAACAGAATAGGAAATATTGATGCACACTTTAGTTCTACTTTATATGTAGCAGAAAAATGCATGTGTCACACAGATATATCAGTTTAATAAAGGCCCACTTTTGTTCAGTACTACTAGACTTCACCCATTTTCAGAAAATTTTACCTGATTTTATTTTTTACTTTCTTGATGCTGTATTTTAAAACTAATGTTTCTTTCTAAACATTATTAGTATTTTTCATGTAACTAAGGAACATTGTTCTATACTGTTCGACCGTGCATGGTACGAATTAGAATATACATTTGTTTCACTGAGTTCTTTAAATTACTTTTTGGTGCTGTTGGATTTTATTGTATTTTCAGTTAAAAAAATTATTAGGAAATCAAAAAGCCCATATTTGGTGCTTGTATAAAATTGTAACTTTAGCTTATCTAAGTTGGTGTCTTCTTTTTCTTATGTCAAATTAAAAAAATTATACTAGTAAGTCCTTATTTGTGATTCATTTTACATTTAGAAGCTAATTTGTGAAAAGATTTGAACTGATAAGAACAGATACTACACTTGATCTTAGCCAAAAGGCCAAGAAGCGATGTGTAAAATGATTTGAAATGAAAATTAAATGTAGTACAGGGAGAACCCACCCTGTATAGTGTGCTATGAAGCACATCTCAGTAGCTTAAGTTCCTATGGAAAAAGGTTGGCAGCGAGAAGATTGATAAACTCTTTGTTAAATGAATGAATGAATTCATTGGCATATGCGTCATGTGGTACTGAAGATCTAACCCAGGGCTTTTGTACTGAGCTACACCTTCAACCCTTCGTGTTTGCTGGTTTGCTTTATATTTTTGATTTTGAGACAGGGTCTCATTAAGCCACTAAGTGCCCAGGTTGGGCTTGAAGTTGAGCCTCCATAGGTATAACTCATCATGAGAATTGATGGTAGTTGGATATTACTCCAGGAAATGTTTGTTTACCCAGTAATTGATTCAGAGGAACTAAGTAACTTCAGGAAGTAAAAGTGGATTAAGTTTTAGAAAGTACAGTTAACAATTTATTTTGCATCTTGTTTTAGGTCGAATGGCACCACCTGTAGATGATCTTTCTCCAAAAAAAGTGAAAGTTGTTGTTGGAGTAGCTCGTAAACATTCAGACAATGAAGCAGAAAGTATAGCAGACGCATTGTCTTCAACTTCAAATATTTTGGCTTCTGAATTCCTTGAAGAAGAGAAACCAGAGTCTCCAAAATCAACCTTCTCTCCTGCTCCACGGTAACTTTTTCTATACTATCTCAGGGTTTTGCTATATGATGCCTGTCTTTGAAAACAGAGTGACATTTCTTAAGAGACTTTTAGAAAATTGCTATATTTTTGTATATTCCAATTGAGATAAGAGAGTAAGACTGTGAAGGTTAATGTTGAGTGATTTGAGCTATTTGAGTGAAGGGAAATGACATAAATGTAAGTAAGAACGTTTAAGAGGCAGAGGATAGGATCTTGAGGAAAAATGGCTTGCACTTCTCTAGTTCTTAGTGTGCTTGTCCAGACAAAAAGGATGACTTTGTAAAACATGACTATGTAAATGTGAGCGCAACAATTTTATAAAGTAAAAAGGTAAGCTAACTTTTTACCAGAAGCCTTGATCCTTTTTTCTTTTTTTCAAATGTACTAGGGATTGAGCTCAAGGCCTTCATATTGCACTGTATTCCCAGCTCATTTTTTTTATTTTTGATTTTGAGACAGGGTAAGTTGCCTAGCCCGAGCGCAGACTTGTGATCCTATATCGTAGCCTCCCAGAGTACTGGGACTACAGAGATGTGATGGCAGGCCCTTCCATTTTGGCCTTCATGATGTGCTCAAATAGTCGTAACTGGTGATTTAGTGGAAAGTAGATCTTCAGGCTCCTAACTTTGTGATATCATTTTCTAGACCAGAGATGCCTGGAACTGTGGAGGTTGAGTCTACCTTTCTGGCTCGATTGAATTTCATCTGGAAAGGTTTTATCAACATGCCTTCGGTGGCAAAATTTGTTACCAAAGCTTACCCAGTGTCTGGCTCACCTGAGTACTTGACAGAGGTACTGTGAATTTTTCTGCCCTTTTGTGTGTAAGATACCATGTGTGTTTCTAAAAGCAGTAGTCAGCATACCATACAGTTAACTAAAAATATTTACTAATAACGATCCGTAAGCAGCTTAATCAGTAAAATTAATCAGTGGAATTCATAGATGGATTTGTAGACTTGTGAAAAACTGTAAAAATTTTTAACTAACATGTTTTGTACCCTTACAACATACTTTGTTGGAGACCTAAGACTCTGAGTATGTGTGTGAATATCCAAGTTTAAATACATACTCAGACTAAAGATTGTCATACTTTCGGCCTTCATGTTAGCACATCAGGAGGATTTCTCATTATTAAACAGTGCCACTAACAGTTCTTACCTGCCTCTTTCATGGATGTGGTGCAGATTGGAAGTTGAAGTTTTATAGGTATTTGACAGTTTCATGAGACTAGTGCCTGTAGTTGGTGCAGTGATACCCTTGGTTGATTTGTGTGTATATAGGAGGGAATAAGAATCTTTTATATAGTGTTTCTAGAAAATAGGCGGTCATAACGTTAGACCATTTAATTGTCTAATGGCTAACTAATTTTTTAGCAGTTTTGAAGGAAATTATTTTTGTGTAAGAAAATGAAAAATCAATACATATGTACTATGTTTATATTGATTATAGTTTGCTATTATGTTTTTATCTTGTCATTAACCTTTTTGATGCGTTCTGAGAGTCTGCTAACTAAAAACAAAAGATTTTTTAAAAATTGTTTGCAGTATATTCTTGGGCTAACAAATTTTTTGATCAGCCTGATATCAGTGTAATGTAATATTGTACATTTAGTAATGTTGATCAGTTTAGTATTTGTGTTTTTTGATTAACAAAACAATTGTTATGCAGTTTGGTAAGGAATATCTTTCGGAAACGGGCATTTTATAAGAGAAAAAATTATATAGACCAATACTGGTGTTCTTTTTGAAAAAAGTATGTTTAGTTCTTCTTTGAAATGGAGAATTAGATCCTACGCTATTAAAACGCTTGACTTAACTGTTTTTATCTCTGAGCCACAGTTTCTCTGTGACTGCTTTCTAGAATGCCACCTCTGCTTTTTTGTTGTTCTTAGTTTGAATGTAACTAAGTTCACAAATATTTAAAGCATCTATTGAATTTAAATAGACTTCGTTGAATTTAATATCCACTAATTATGCTTTATAAGATTTTTCCTTGGTCTTCATGAAAAACAAGAGTTTTTTAATTGATTTTATATGAAGTTACCTATTTTCTGAAAGATTGTGCCTTTAAAAAATAGCCTTCGTTGGTATAATACTGTTTTTCTGTGTGTAAAAATGTACTCTAATTAAATGTGGTAATTTTGAAATTTAGCTGTTATTAAGAAATACTCCTGCCTGCTACCACCAAAACAGCCACCCTTAGGAGGGGTAGATCATTACTTTGCATAACCTTCAGTGTGTCGCGCTCCTCCTGTGTTGTCCACGTGGACAGCTTGCCGCTGCTCTCCTTTTTGGTGGATTGGTTTGTTTATCCTCCTGTCACTAGGGATGACCTGACTGTATTTTAGGCATCGTTCATTTAGAACTGGCATTTGAGATAAAGCTTAATTGCTGTCTTTTTACCATATTTCTAATAGGTCTTATTTCCTTTTTTGTGTGCTGAAGTTTGAACCCAGAGCTTCATACATGCTAAGCACTTGTTGTATCACATAGTTGCATTGCATCCTTATTTACTTGCTAGTATTACCATTCCCAAATTATCTTAAGGATAAATTTGTATGAATTAGGAATATTATAATGAAGATAGTTTGTATTATTGACCATTTTCTTGTTTTGTTATCATAGGATCTACCAGATAGTATTCAAGTAGGTGGTAGAATTTCACCCCAGACAGTTTGGGATTATGTGGAAAAAATAAAAGCATCAGGAACCAAGGTAAGAAACATTTTGTTTTACAATATCAGCAGGGAAAAGTGGTTACCAAATAAATAACTCAAAAGGTCCTATGCAAGAATGCAGGCTTCACTGTTTAAGGGAGCTAATACAAATCCTCAGCGTATATAATATATCTTCAAAACTGAACAAAAACACAGTAACTTGAGTGTTTGACCTGGAATTTTATAGGCGTTTGTTTAAGTTAGGGCACTGCTAAGCTTTTCAGCAAAAAAAAAAAAATCTAAAATGTAGTAAATAGTAGTTCACTTTTTTTATTATGTCGGCCATTTCCCCTTTATTCCTAAATTCAGTCATTGTAAACTGAATTTTAGTGGATGAGTGATTTTGTGTGTATATTAGTTCCTTATCTGCTTCTTGTTAAGTGGCTCTGATTTTACAGAATCATTTCAGAACCAGTTTTCTTCCTTCTTATTTGTTGTTCTCAAAAAAGTTGTACTCAGCAGTGAGTGAGACAAAATAATATATGGGGACTGCCTATCAGGTTGTTTCAGGGTAAGCCCCAGAATTTTCAGTCATTGCTCATATATTTGAACTTCCATTGGCAAGAACTTAGTCCTTAATCACATAGCTGTGCATAGCTGGAAATAAATAAGGAAAAAGGGAAAAGGGAATCTGGGAAATGTAGTCTTCATTGACTGGCCATGTGCCCCCCTGAAAACTTAGGCCTTGTTAGTTACAGGAGGAAAGATGAGGAATAGCTACTGAGAAATAATTAGTATCTCTCATGATACCTTCTTTTTTTTTCTCATTTTCTCTTTATATTTTCTGTCAGTTGTTTAAATTCATACACTAATACTACAGAGAAGTAAATTAATCATTAGGTGTTTTTCTGTAAAAGAATTTCAAAGTCCCTAATATATTATGAGCACTTGAAAAATAAACCTTGAATAAGTGAACATAATTTTTTCACCTTTTCATCTGAAGGTTTTCTAGAGTTTGTCTGGTGTGATCCAAAATGAATAGCCTTAAACTAAAAGAGTATTTTTTTCAGTGTAGATTTAGAATTTGAATTGATCTGATAATGTTAGAAGTAAGTTTGAAGGAGCAAAAAAATTACTGCATTTATTTGCTTTTTCATTGTCTCATGACAATAAAAACAAGAAATACTGTTCTGGGACATTTTATAGTATGCTTCCAACTTGAACTCTGTGATAGTTGTTTATTATTGTTAAGTTTAATATCCCTTATTTGAAATGCTTCAGACCAGCCAGAAGGTTTTCAAAGTTTGAAATTTTTGGTTTTTGAAGTATTTGTGTATATTATGGTACTTGGGTAAACATGAAATTTGTTTTATGTACGTCACATTTGTATAATCCAAAGGGAATTTTATACAGGATCTATAAGGAGCCTCTTTTGACTATAACCATTGTCACATGAGAATTAGATGTAGAAATTCTGAGAGGTAGAGCAGCAATGCAGCTCACTCATTTGCTTCTACTAGAAGTTGGCATCACTTTTAGATTTTACAACAAAGCAAACTTCCCATTTTTATTATATGTCTTTATGTAGTAGCGACAGTTTCTTGACATTACTATATTAATTTCAAATTATGACTTTTCTGTCTGAAACAAAGCCAAGCACCTGACAAACAGCAAAGTTCATGAGTTATCTGAAATGACTGTTCAAAATTAGAGGCTGTCTGTATTTTAAATCTTTTTATCCAGCCCCATTTCTGAATTTAGTCACTATAAACTTGTTGGGTAAGTATCTTTTTGTGTATGTTAGTTCTGTTTTATATGAAACTTCATTGGAATTTCAGTTATCCACATTCAAGTATAGTTCAATATTTTTTACTTATTTATTTTTGTCTCAGTATCTTGCTCTGCAGTCCTAGCTGACCCTGTGTACTCACCATGTAGCACAATCTGGCCTCATACTCAGAGCAGTCCTCCTGCCTCAGCCTCTGGAGTGCTGGGTTTGTAGTCATGTACCACCACACCAAGTTTACATGGTGCACAATCAAACTGAGGGCCTTGCACTTGCTAGGCAAGTGCTCTAACTACAGTGCTCTTTTTCTAGCCCATTCAACAATATTAAGTGAGAAATTCTAGCAGTAATCATGTGTTAAATTGTGTACTGTTTTGGGTAGCATGATGAAATCTTGGTCTGTCCTTTTTTGTCCTACATGTGACATTAGTCATCTCTTTACCCAGTGTATTCATTAACTATACTGTATGTGTTGCTTGCTTGTTTGTCAGTTGGTATCCATCTCATTTACCAAATTGACTTTTACAGAGTCTCAGTAACCCTTTATTTAGTAATGGCCTCAAACCACTGGAGTGTTTATGCTGGCAACTTCATTATACTGTATGTTATGATGTATTTTATAACTAGGTGCACTTAGTCTCTTACTGTGCCTATTTACAAAGTAACTTTCAGAAGAACTAATATGTGTAAGAAAAAATATGTAAGTTTCAGTAGTATCTGCAGTTTCCAGGATTCACTGAAGGGCCTTGGAACGTATTCTCTACAGCTAAAAGGTGGCTGCTCAGTGAGTGGGGTGTTGATGCTGGATTCTTTAATTCAGAATGTGCCAGGAACATAAGCAGTTTGTGGAGGTTATAGCATTGGAAAGCAGGACATAGTATAGATTTGAGTTTCTGTGTCCTCTTTGCCTCTTGCAAGTTGGTTCATCTTGAATAAATTAATCATCATGGAACTCAGTTTCTTTAAGAACAGTCTTCAGATAAAACAAATCCATCAGTGGATCAGCAAAGATCTTAAGAAAGAATGGTCTCTTTCTAGTATTTTCATCTGTTTTGAAGTTTGTTTACTCTGATTTGCTAACTCTCACTATAAATGTCAGTAGATTATTACTAATTGAGAATTAGTATTTAAAACCCAGCTGCGTTTTAGGTTACTGTCTTAAGCCACTATTTGTTATTTTCTTAAATAGGATATTTGTGTGGTTCGCTTCACACCAGTAACTGAAGAAGACCAAATTTCTTATACTTTGCTCTTCGCATACTTCAGTAGTAGAAAGCGCTATGGAGTAGCTGCTAACAACATGAAGCAGGTTAAAGACATGTACCTTATTCCTTTGGGTGCTGCAGATAAGATTCCACATCCTCTTGTGCCTTTTGACGGACCTGGTAGGTATATATCGTAACAATAAAATAAAATAGGAAGTAGGATGAGAGGAAAAACAAGTAACTGCTTTTTTCCCTTGGGTTCCAGCCCTTTAGAGATGACTTGGCCTGTCTAAGCACCCACTTAATAGTGTGTGATAAGTTTTACCCATTTATGTAATACTTGAAAAGAACTGATTTTTTTTTTTTTTTTTTGGTCTTGTTTTAATATAGGGCTTGAACTGCATAGGCCTAATCTACTGTTGGGCTTAATTATTCGTCAAAAGTTGAAGCGGCAGCATAGTGCTAATGCTGGTAATTGTCATACTGCCGAGGCTACTGAAAGTGTGCCAGCGGCCTTGCCACCTGACAAAAAAAGTAAAGTAGAGACTTCTACAGAGGAAGCACCAGAGGAAGAAAATGACTTTTTTAACTCGTTCACAACTGTATTACACAAGCAGAGAAATAAGCCTCAGCAGATTCTTCAGGAAGACCTTTCAACAGCTGTTGAACCTTTAATGGAAGTCAGCAAACAGGAGCCGCCAAAACCTTTAAGATTCCTTCCTGGAGTGTTAATTGGCTGGGAAAATCAGCCTTCTACTTTGGAATTAGCAAATAAACCTCTTCCTGTAGATGATATACTTCAAAGCCTTTTGGGTACCACTGGCCAAGTATACGAGCAGGCTCAGTCAGTGATAGAACAGAACAGTCTTAAAGAAATTCCATTTATAAATGAGCAAACCAACCCAAAAGCAGAGACAGTAGATCAACTAGAAGTAACTGATAGTGAAGGGAAGGAGGTGAAAATTAAAGAAGACAATCTTTCAGCATCTGCAAGTAATTCAGTAGTTGGTGGAGAAGAAACATCATTAGTGGGGTCCTCTTCCATTTCTCCAGGGCCATTGGCAGGTCTTAGTCTCAGAGGTAAACCACCGGATGTTTCCACAGAAGCATTCCTGACAAATTTATCAGTTCAGTCAAAACAAGAAGAAACTCTGGAGAATAAAGATAAAACATTAAAAAGACAGCTGCTCCCAGATCAAGAGAATAATTCACAAGATAATCAGACTTCAAGTGGTTCTCCAGGCAGGCCTAATGTAGGAAAAGGAAACACAGATGGTAATGTAAGTTGCAGTGAAAACCTTGTTGCTAATGCGACAAGGTCCCCCCAGTTTATCAACATGAAAAGGGATCCTAGGCAAGCTGCAGGACGGAGTCAACAGATACCTGCCTCCGAAAGCAAGGATGGAGAAGGTTACCGAAATGGAGAGAAACACACCTTGTCTGGTTTGTCTCACAAGGAACACTTGGCGGAGCAAATCAGTGTGGAAGAAAAATTGTCTTCTGTAGAAAAAAACTCATGTGCTCAACAGAATGATGGTTCAAAGGTTGCACAAGACTCAGCATCAGTTGAAGACATACCTTCTTCCCAAGAGGAACAAGCAAAACCCTTACAGGAGGATATTTTAACACAAAATATTGAAACTGTGCACCTGTTTAGAAGAGGATCAGCTGCAACAGCATCTCATTTTGAGCTTGGAAACACATGTCAATCAGAGTTCCCTCCTAAAAACATGAGCTTTACTCCCAGAAGCACTAGCCCCAGAGCAAGTGCCAACTTTTCACCCATGAGGCCACAGCAGCCCAACCTCCAACATCTTAAGTCTAGCCCTCCAGGATTTCCATTTCCAGGGCCTCCTAGTTTCCCCCCACAGAACATGTTTGGATTCCCACCACATTTACCACCTCCATTACTTTCCCCTCCAGGCTTTGGCTTTACTCAGAATCCAGTGGTTCCCTGGCCACCTGCTGTTCATCTCCCAGGCCAGCCACAACGTATGATGGGTCCCCTGTCACAGCCATCAAGGTATATAGGTCCACAAAACTTCTACCAGGTTAAAGACATTCGGAGACCAGAACGGCGCCATAGTGACCCTTGGGGTAGGCAAGACCAGCCGCAGCTGGATAGACCATTTAGTAGAGGTAAAGGGGACCGCCAGAGGTTTTATAGTGACTCACACCACTTAAAAAGAGAACGGCATGAAAAGGAGTGGGAACCGGAGTCTGAAAGGCACAGGCGCAGAGACAGAAGCCAAGACAAGGACAGAGACAGAAAGAGCAGGGATGAGGGGCACAAAGATAAAGAGAGGGCACGGGTGTCGCATGGCGATCGCGGAGCAGATGGAAAAGCAGGCAGAGATAGCAGAAGTACAGACAAGAAGCCAGACAGACCTAAAGGTGAAGATCATGAAAAAGACAAAGAGCGAGAGAAGAGTAAACACAGAGAAGGGGAAAAGGACAGAGATAGGTACCACAGAGATAGGGACCACAGTGACAGAGCTAAAAGCAAAAGGTAAAATTGGCAGGCTGCTTCAAGATTGCCTTTACGTGACTGTTACGTGGTATATCTTTATAAAGTTGCCTGCTAGGATTGTGCCATCTTGTACCTTTTTACTATTGGTGGTTTGCAGAACAGTAGATTCTGTGCGTTGGGGCAGAATCTCTGTACCAGTGCTCATCGTCCCTTCATACTGAACCTAGTTACAGGAATTTGATATTTTTAAAAGTTTTACATTGCTGTATATTCAAAGATCTGTTTTATTAATAATGCAATAAAGGCTTAGAAATTTTAGTTTTTATTCTTTAATTGGCAAATATGGTTAAATATGGAATATATTTACTGCCTCTAGTGAATGTCCTTTATATAATGACTAATTTGAAAGTATGTGTGCTTTGTAAGTTTGTTTAAAATTGCACTGTTTTTAAAGAAACTGTAGAGGAGCAACAAGCCAGGCAACATCATAATTGGTAATCAGATTGTACTGATCATTTAGTTGAGCAGTTTTTGACCAAGAATCAGAAGTCTAAGGAGTACGTTTATTACTTTAATCTGCATTCATTGAAGACGTTTATTACCATCACGGGCTACAGCTTTGTGGTAGGCTGTTATTTCTTTTTCATTTTTTGGCTCTTCAGAAACTTGAATACTTAAGCTTGTATATGATTTTGTGTTTTGCTATCCTTTTTACTGTAAAATGTAAATATTTTAAGGGATATTTTGATTCTAAATATGATAAAAGAATTTCTCACCTATCTTGTGTGTGTGATTTGAAATTCAGTAGTAAAAGGTTTTCTTTTTTGAAACTTTATTTTTAGACATTGTTCTTAACTCATCCAGCCAAAACCACCTAGATGTAGCTATGTCAGGCATTTGATTGGGGTATCCGTTTCTAAATTTTAGATGATAGGCTGAGGAACATGGTGTAACTCTGAAGAAGTTAGCACTTAGAACTGGCAATGAAAAAGTGCAGATGTAACCTTAATTACTTAATTGGTATGTATCTGATAACTTATACACCATACAATTTTGTTACAGTGATTCATTAGCCACTGTAAAAGCTGCAGAACTTCAAGCGAAATACGTTTTGTATCTTTTTGTAAAATGCTTAATCATTATTTGTAGGGCAACAGTACAGTTTATTAATGCTACTTTTACTTGAAATAGTACATGGAAGCTATTGTTAATTCCCATGTAAATTTACATCCTAAAATGCATATGTATTGGTGGCTGAAATTTAAAGCAATAGCTAACATTTCAGAACAAAGACGAAGGGGGAGAAAGACCAGGGTTTTTTTTACCTACTTGCACCAATGCAGAAAAGTATTATTTAACAACACAAAATCAAAAGCATTTCCCAAGACTCTATGGAGTATAGGTTTTGAAGATGATTAGCCTTGTTCTCATTGGAGAGGAGAGAAATTTTAAGTTTTTGTTTAATTTGCAATAACTCGCAACTTTTTTTACCCTTACTCTTTCAAATTTATCATCCTGATCATGCTAAAATGGGGGACTTAATATTTGAAATAAAGTGTATTTAACTTTGGTCTCCTTTTCTTTTGGAAATTAACTTTAGGAAAAAAATGCCTCCAAACAAAACAAAACTTTAGTATCTTCTGTACTCTTTAAGAATTTCTGCAAAGGTTTTACAAATTTAAAGCAAAATTTTAGTTTACTTCAAATGTATATGTTGTCAGTAGGTCTGCTTTTTTTTTTGTTTACTGGTGAATCTGACACCAGATTTCTTGTGGACAAATTAAAGATACGGGTTATTAAATGGGAGAGAGAGACTTTAAAAGTCACTTTTTGATCACTTCTTAGCTAACAGTTTCTTATACATACTGTTACGGTGCTTAGTTCTAAAATTTTTTAGATCTCATTGCATCTGAATAAACGTTTTTAAAAATAAGCAGAGGCTAAATAGGCTTCTGTTAGTGATCTCATATCCCATGACTCCAGGACTAATTGTGAGAACCAGAGTTTCCCCTTCATTGCTGGGGATAAAACCCTGTAGAGTGCTTGTAGTGAAGTGCTGCATTAGTGAGTTACAACCCACCACCCAGACCCAGGGCTCTTAGTTGGCAAAAATATTGTGGAAAGTAAGGAGAACCGTATGAACTGTCTGTGGTTTTTCTTGTGAGGAAAGAATAGGAAAATGAGAAAAAATTTTATTGAGTAGTAGGCCTGAAGCTCTTAGTTTCTTAAGTCCTACCAACAGTCATCCTTAGACTCATGACATACAGACATACATTAACGTCAGCTTTTGTCTAAGGAAAACTTGGCCCTTTATAGGAAACTTGTTAAGATCGTGAGACTGGGAGTCGGGATCCTTGCTGAGCTCTGCGCCCGTACTTGGTGCGTGTTCTCAGGCCTGGCCGTTACTGGCGCTCTTCATTGTGGCAGCCTGCTGAAGCTCATCCCTGGGCAGCTTCCCTCTCCTGAGCAAGAGTACCGGAAGCCATGTTAGTCTCAAGCGCTGACGATGCTCCAGTCGTAGTATTTTTCTACTGCTGCTATGACAGATTACCGTAAGACCACACAAATTTATTATCTTTAAGAGTTGTGTAGATCAGAGGGTCTCATACACATCTCACTGGGTGAAATCAAGGTGCCAGAAGGGTACATTTCCTTCTGTGGAGACTTATCTTTTTTTTTTTCCTAATTTTCAGAGAACCCATTCACTTTCACTTCTTTTTGCTCATAGTCCTTTACTCTGTAACTCAGGCCTGGAAAACGAGATCCTCCTCTTTCCCATAATACTGTCCTTGGCCCTCTTCTATTTTCCTCTTCTACTCCTAAGTACTCTTGTATTTATATCGACCTACCCAGATAATCTATGGTAGTCTTTCCACCTTAAGATCAGCAGAATATTAACCAGAATTCTATTTGTGACCTTAAGTCCTCTTTGCCCCATAACCTAACATGTTTACAGATGTTGCGGGGGTTAGGATATAGGGCATCTTTTGGGGGAGGGCATTATTCTCCCTGCACTTAACTAATTGTAGCTTCATTATTGGTAACCTAATATTGTTTGAGTTAGAAAATATTTAAGGCCATAGTAAATACTACTAACAATAGAGAAGAAAATAGGCTGGTGTTAAGGCCCTTAAGCATTAACGTGTATGTATGTGTAACGTGGCACTAGTTGGCGCTAACTTAAAACTGCTCACTAACAGGTAAGTTCACTCAGTTCCTGTGTTTGGATGAGATTTTCTGGCATTATGTTTAAGGGGCTGTGAAATCTACAGAATACCAAATACTCCAAAAATTTCTAATTTTTTTCTGGGAGGTGATTTAGTGTGTGTATGAAACCCTAGTTATCTTTAAAAATATTTTAAGAATATTCCAGAGGAAAGGTTTTTTTCTTTAGGAACCAACTGTTCAAAGGGTAAAATATTGCCACCCCGTGGTTTAGATAGTTCACCTAACTTTAAAAAGTTTTTGTGTTTACATTTAGTGTTTTGTTTTAGAATCATGACATAGGTAGTGAATTTTAAGGTCATCACTAGTCATTTTTATTTTGGCTTGGAAAAGCATTTCACAGGAAATCATTAAGATGGTAAGAATAGGGATAATGCATATCATTTACATTAGAAAAGTGATATTTGTGATGTAATCCCATTATGTTATTTATATACATACGAGAACAAGTGTCACTGTTTCATTTTATATTTGAATCAAGACAAGTTTCATTCACATCTTTCTGCATTTAGTGTTTTTGCGATATATTTTGTTAGAAATCTGTGATGAAAATCATTGGGAATCTGTCGTTCTCCGAGAAGGTGTGAGGGATCCTCAGGGGTCCTTGAGATACACGGACACAAAATTGAAGGAGGGAACACGTGGCCTTACGAGAGTGCTGTGCAGACATGCAAAGTTGTGTTGACTTTGCACAGAATTACTTTGGGCTTCATAAAAGATACAATTTTATGTATTTGAGACAAGGTCTCCATAGCCCAGGCTGGCCTTGGACTCACAGCAATTCTGCCTCAGCATCCCGAGTGCTGGGATGACAGCGCCCGCCTTAAGGGATCTGGGGGAATTGTACTCTGGGCCTTGAGCTTGCTAGTCAAGTGCTTTAACTGCTGTGCCATTCCTCTACCTGGAGGTATGATTTTAAAAGGTTTGATACCCCGCTGCTAAAAAGAAAAGGGGTCTCCAACCCCCACCTGTGGACCAATACTGATCCCTGGTTGAGCGAAGCTCTGCCTCCTGTTAGCCTGCTCCTATTAGGTTCTAAGGATGTTGCCGATTTGACAGAGGATGGAGCTTTGCTCTCCTGTCCTTGGGAGAATGGCCTTCCAACTAATGAACAGGTCCCAGCTGTCAAAGTTTGCGGACCATTACCGGTTAGAACGTTAGTGATCTCATATGTAAGCTTCAGTGGTACAGGGCTACGTTGAGGTCAGAATTGTTTTTGGTAGAGTTCTATTAACGTAGTTTAGTTGTATTGAGTAAACGTGTAGTCATTGCTAAGTCTGGTTTGCTTTCTTCCCTCACCCTTGCTAGTTTTATTAGGAACAGTATGTTTTAGAGAATTTTGTGGCTTTATTAGATGGTACCAAGGTTGTTAACATTTATCTGAGAACCTTACAGAAATGTCTTTGACCTTTCTCATTTGAGTATGGAGTATGTAAAATAACAAGACCAAAACTTAAAAATTCAGTGCAAATGAAAACTCGTCCAGTCCTTCTGTACAGGCAGGGATCTGCAGGGGCATTATGAGGTTAGCTGTGTAGGTCTTTTCTCCATTTACTTGATGGATGGTTACATAGTTTACTCTGTGCTGCTACTCCAGTTCATCAGTGTGTGGCAGTTGCTTTCTTAGTGGCATTACTGTGTTAAGTACCAGTGCTGACAAGGTATAACTGCTGCCTTCTAGACGCGATGCTGACGTGAGAGGGGAGTGCATTATGGCAAAATTTTGTGTTCGGACGAAATATACTTTCTCATTGAGGCTTTTTAGCAGTATGGATATTGTCAAGAGAGCTGGATTAAGTAATTTTTGGAGACATTATTCAGAACCTGTTTTATGCCCAGTTTTGGGATCTGTAGATTTGAAAACAGATGTAAAGTTTAAAATTTGATCAGGTGCATAGGTACGTGACTTTAAAAAAATAAGTCTACAAGGTTTATAAATCGAAAACAGTGATCAGCACTCTCTAGAGGTAACCACTTTTAATACCTTTAGATGTTTATGACATTTACCTTTGTATTTATAAGTGACGTACATATAATACTTTACAAATATTTAAAATCTATGTCTAAACCTGAAAAAGAAGATTTAGCTTCTCCCAACTCACTTTTTCTCCCACACTTTTCCCCTTATGACACTGGTGCAATGACTTTGAGTTTTACATTATTATACCTCTGTGAGTCAGTTCAATATGCTGTGGTTACATCTTGTGTTGTTTTTTTCTTTTGGTAATAACTTTGTTTTATACCTATCAGTTTATTCCTGGTTTTTACTTAAGGTTTTGTAGATGAATATACACTAAGTGAACTAATGGCACTAAAATTTAAGAATCAGAATATTCATAAATAACATGTACAAACAAAACCACCTCTTTAGCTATAATTTATACATATATAAATATATATGGCATTAGCACTCAGAACATTTCAAATAGTTCATATTTTATTTGTCATTAATAGTGTGACAAATGACTCAAAGTAGCTATATTTATACATGTATTTTGTATATTAAAATTTCAGTGTCAATTTATGTGCTTAATTTTGTTCATCTCCATTATAAACATTGTATCCTTCTGATTTAATTAACTCAACATTTTTTGGATCTTTAAAAAATACAACATCTCTAATTTTGCCCACAAAGCCTGTCTTAAAAATCTCCTGTGTAACAATATTTACTTTTCGAGTATTTTCAAAGCCCCCTAGATAACAAATACCATCGTAATTTAGGGCAACAGACTTTTTGCGTGGGTCAGTGTCCTCAGAAAGAATTAGACTGCCATCAAGGTAGACCTTGATAAGAGTTTGGTTCTGAGTTACATCTACACGGTGCCATTTATTACAACAACACATGGTTTTACTATAGCTCATAGACACGGGCCCTCTATCGCCTAAGTTAACTGCTATTTTCAAGGTCTTATTATAAAGACCAACCGCTAGAAAATCATTTTCTTCACTTTGAGCTTTTCCCATCCATATAATTAAGCCTTCTGTTTCCATAGTACTGAAATTTAAGGATACAGTTGTAAACTGAAGGTTTCTTCTTTGGTAATTTGGATCCGTGTATTTAATGTAAGAATTACCTATAAATTTTGCAGTTGAAAATGAAATTTTGTTTTCACAATACCTTCCCACCCAACCCAAGGGGCACAGACAACTGTATGAAAATGATTGGCTAGGTATACATAAAGCTTGGTGGAGACAAAGATGATTGAAACAGTTCACAGACTGGTTACACGTTTTTCCAGCCCACTGTGGTAAACATTTACAGGAAAAAGTTGTGCCGCTTGCTGCACACTCACCTGCATTCCTGCATGTGTTGTACCCACAGGCCGTCCCATCGCAATCACCTACATTTGAGCCATCTTTTGCTCCTAATTCAGTTAATGGTAATTCTCGGTTATTTATAATTACTTCTCGAACACAGCCTTGAAACCCTACGGGTTCATTGGCCGTTGCCATGGGATTTACGAGATACAAGGATGGTACACCTCCAATAAAGAAATCTGTGTGTGTGTCCAGGGAACTCATTTTAGCGGAGGCTTGTGTGGTTGTATGTATTCCATCTAGATCCAGATAGCCTTCTGCACCAGTTCTTCCCGCCTTGACCACATGCCAGATGCTTCCATTAATAGTTACTTTTTGGGGCGTTTCTAGAATGGTAGTTCGGTCACCGAGGTTGTAACGAAGTTCGACAGAACCGTTTACTAAAGAAATACATAAGAAATCACCTGCAAAGAGAGAGAAAACATGCTGTTCTTAAAAAATGTTTGCCTTTTGTGGTCACTTGGGTAAATTTTGATTTAGAAAAAGCAGGTTTTGAGCACAATTGCCATAATTTATTTCTACTTAGAGATCAAAATACCCATGTATGCATTCATCAGTATCCTACATTCTCATGTTCAGTATTTGACTGCACTTTTCCTAAGAGGAGAAAGATGGTTATAGCTGAACTGATGTACTAAGTAGAATTTTTTAAATGGTAGATTCTTATGTGTAATCTATGTTCTTGACTCTACTCCCCTCTCTCCATTCTTACTTGGAGTGTCGCCCCAACTACTGGCTTGGTTAGAATTTCCTCCTCCTGCGCCAGGGCCTTTGCACACATTTTCTTGGAACATTGCCTGTACTTAGAGAAACCCACCCTTTAGCTCTCAGATCAAATGCCGGTTTCTCAGAGAAGTCTTCCTAGGTTTTCTGAATTGGTAATTTTTTTAAAAAAATCAGTGCTTTAATATTACCAGAATTCCCTTCACTTGTTAACTTTGTAGTTAAGTAGTCACATGTGAACAGCTTTGGACTAATGGTCTAGCATCTGAGGTTACAGGGAGGGTTTCAGAGGAAGATCAAAGGCCACCCTACAGGTGGGAAGGAGTGCGTGCTGCTCTTCCGGGTGGGCTGCTTCAAGAGTGAGCAGTTTGCATAATGAATTGTGCCGAAATCTTCCCCAGGGTATCTCCCCCCACTAATATTACACAACTTTCTCTACCGCAAGAATGAATGTTTGACACCTTACGCTACTCTTCTTCCTTTTGGAGCGTCATAATCCCTCGTCTCCCTTCCACAGATAGTGCACATCCATTCTGTTTTCCCCTTGTGCAGAGGTTCTAGTTATATTAACCCTGAGTTTTTTATGAGCAAAATAGGGATAAAAGTTTTTATGTATGATTCTTTCATTTGGCACTTTCATAGGGGAGATTTAAATTAACCAGGAATTTTAATCTCAAAAACTTTTCCAATGTATGTAGTTAGTTTTTTTTTTTTTTAAATCATTTTGAAGGTATTGCAGCAGTGTATTGGGATAGAAATATTTGTTTTATTCCCTGGGAGTCACATCATTTTAATAGAAAATTGATACCTGTATAAGAACTACTTAGATTATGAAAGTCAAGACAATTTTGCTGCTATGAAAAACCAAGCTGATTTAATTCTCAATACAAAGTTCTTGTTTTCTGAGAAATAAGATGAAAAAGGTATGTGTAGAAAATTTAGAAATTACTTTTCAAGAGAAATGTAATCATATATAGGCAAGTATCTTGTCAGAATTTTGGTATTCTGAAAATGGAAACCAAGAGCGAAGTAATGAAACCTTCAAATTTTAAAATGAGCACACTGTGGGGTTTTTATTCTATATTTTGTGATAAATTTATTTAACAAAGCATTCTTAAGAACCTAATTTGGAGCATGCATGCTAGATTGATCATTTGCATGGCAGAACAACCTAAGGAGAATTTTTGGAGCTGTAAGTATGGATAATTATACCACACTGGTGAAATACTTTGTTTCCCCCTTTTAACAGGCAAATCTCCCCCCCTCCCCCCGCCTTTGACATAGGATTATTCTTCCTGGCTTAAACTAATTTTATGAGGTCATTATGAAGTTGAACGTATACTACATTTGAAGTTTTCTCATTTGCACCCCTAAAAAGTTCTTGGTAGTTTACTACTACTTGTATTTTGGAGAAGCTAAATTCATAAGCATATACGAGGAGTGACAAAATTACAAGTGTTTACATACTTTATGATAAGTTGGTTTAAGTGAGAGTATACTATTATACATTACTTAACAGATGAGTCGAACTTTATTAGGTTTTCTGTTTATTTTCTGCAAAGATTCTACCAAACTTACCTGATTGTGCTTTTAAGTGTTGTGCAGCGTAAAACAGGATGCCATCTGCAGCGAGCGGCTTAAACTGCAGTTGAATGTGTGTCTTCTTTCGAATACGAAATGAAGCAAAGGACATCCAGGACAATTCATTGCTTCGGAATAATGGATCACTTATAGATAAAGCTGGGGGTTGGGGCAGGGAGAGGATGCTGAGTTATCTGCTGAGCTTAAAAAGGGCTCATAAATACAATGAACTGCTTACATAATTTTTAAATTTAAGAATAGATCTTCCAAGAGTTTCCCATGGAAGAATCTGTTGAACTTTGGTAACTTTTTGAGTCTGATCTATTTCACTAACTTTAGGCCTTTGAAATGAGGCCAGTTATTGAAAAGCTTCTATCCCAGTACCTGCTGCTCTCTGGCTGTCGCTGCTTTATTTAGATTGCGTGGTTAGAGAGGCATTAGATGCGTACAGATTCTACAGTGTTTTATATTAGGTATAGAGGGAAGACATACATTATTTAACTTTCATACTTCTCATTTGAATATGAAGTATAGGTGAGTAAGATACATGTTAAGTGATAATATAAATGGACATAAATATTGGTTTCCTTGACAGTAGGTCCTTACCGCTTCAAAAAGTGCTAATTGTAGATTGTACTTCACTGTTAAGCATGAGAAAATTCATTTCAATATAAATTAAAATTGAACCATTAAACAGATTTCACTCAGTTGGGAGTTATGAGAGGCAGCTTTCATCTATAGAATCTGCTGCTGCTTCCATCTTCGCCTTACAGCATTTTTTAGAGTGAACAAGCACTGATCATGATGTGTCTTGACCATAGATTTAGTTAGCCTTTAGTGCCCTTGGGACCAAGCTTGTGCTAACAGTCGGTTTTTAGTTTCAGACTCCTAGGCAAATAGTTGGTGTTTATCTAGGAGGTTGTTGGCGTGTGCTGAGTTTTAGACCATTCTTTTTCCCATTTTAAGTGCAAAATTTAAAGTTTACACTGATACTGAGCATTTTATGTGCATACATATCTTGGCAAGGTTACAAGACCTTCCCCTCTCTCCTCTTGACCCTTCTCCTACCCATGCCACCCTTCTCCCTAGTTCCCATTATTTTCCACTTAAGTTATGTGAGGTAATTGTGATCGGGGTTTCTCATATCAGAGAAACCATTCAATATTTCACCTTGTGCTTCTGACTCACTTCACTAAGTATTATGGTCTCAACTTTCCTCCATTTACCTACAAAAGCCTCCAACCTATCTGACTTGATAGATGCATAGTATTCCATTGTGTATAAATACCACAATTTGTGTATCCATTGGTCTACTGGGTATTTTGGTGTCTTCCATAGTTTAGCTATTTTTAGTTATGCTGTTATGAACATGGGTATACATGTATCTCTGTTATGTTGTTTTTAACTCTTTTGGGAATATTCCCACAAGAGGTATCGCTGGATCAAAGGGAATATTTCCAGTCTTTTGAGAAACTTCCATACTGCTTTCCATAGTCGTCGTACCAATTTACATTCCCACCAGCAGTGCAGGAGGGTTCCTTTTTCCCCACAGCCCCGCCGGTACTGGTTGCTGTTTGAGTTCTTGATATAGGCCAATCTCTCTGGAGTTAGATGGTATCTTAGTGTTGTTTTGACTTGCATTTCTCTTATGGCTAGCGATGTTGACATCTTTTCATGTATTTATTGGCCACTTGAATTTCTTCATCAGTGAACTGCCTCTTTATTTCTTTTGGCTATTTTTTAATAGGGTCCTTGATTATTTTTTTTTTGGGGGGGGTGTTGCATTTCTTCAGTTCCCTGTATATTCTGGTTATAAGCCTCCTATGTGAGGTATTGGTCCCAGTCTGTGGGTTCTCTTTTTATAGTGTTGATAATTTGCTGTGCAGAAACTTTTCAATTTGATATCCCATTTATTAATAATGGGGACAGTTTCTTAATAAGACGCCAAAAGTATTCATTCATTTTGACCTAATGTCATTTACGGTGGTAGGGATCAGAGTCACCTAGTGGTATCGCTGAGAACGAAAGGCTCTATATTGTACTCCTGCAGGACCTAACTAGAGTTGGGTTGAGATCCAGAGTACATTTTTAATTAACACCCTAGGTGTTTTTTAACCTAGGTTTTTCTAGAATTAAACATTTCATGAACAGTGGTTTACATTTTATTTTAAAAGTATACAGAGGGTTTTAAAAGTGGGTGTTCTTTTGAAATAGCTTTTTTAGCAATAATGCTTACTACAAAATATTCAAACAGTATAGAACGTATTTATACAAAGCCAAAAAAGGTGAAATTTCAATATTTGTGTATATGCAGTATCTAATTTGTTTTACATAGAGTATCATATACAGAAACTATAATACATGGCTTTTAAGTTAATTTCATAAAATGTTGATACTAGAATGTTTTACTCATTGCTTCTTTAGATATTAGAGTAGTATTTTAAGAATAGATTATATATTTTTAAAGAGCAGTTTTATTAAGTTCATAGTGGGAAGTGCAGAATTCCACCTCCCTCCACACACAGGCGCAGCCTCCCGGCTCTCCACCGTGCTCATCAGAGCGGCTCACTGTTACACCGTTACACCAGATGCCCTCCATGGTCGCCATTTGTGCTGTGCTTGCTTTGGGTGGGTCATGTCACATGAATGTTGACTGTACGACGATTGGCACCCAGTGTTAGGGATCATGCAGGACAGCTTTAGGGCCTTGATCCTCTGGGCTGCTCCTGTGCCCCCACAAACCCACTGATCTTTTTTTACTGTCTCCACAGTGTTCCCTTTCTCAGACTGATATTGATGGAATATACAGTACATAGCATCTCAGGTTGTCTTCTTTCTGTTGGCTTAGCTATGTGCTTTCATGTTTCTTTCATATCTTTTCCTGCTCTCGGAGATTTTTATGTGTTTGTGTGCGGAATAATCTTTCCCTGCTGGAGGCACCACGCCATAGAGTGTGTGTGTGTGTGTGTGTGTGTGTGTGTGTGTGTGTGTGTGTGTATATATATATATATATATATATATATATATATATATATATATGTCTATTGATGGACGTTTTAGTCACATCCACCATTTAGCAGTTGTGAATACTGCCATAAACATCATGTTCAAGTTCTCATTCAAACACTAGTTTCTTCTGATTTGGGTAAGTGTCAAAGAGCACAATTACTGTGCCGTAGACTAAGAATAGACTGAATTTCGTAAGAAACTGCCCAGTTATGTTGGGAAATGGTAGTTCCATTTTTGAAATCCCAGCAGTAGTGAATGGGACCTTTAGTGTTCCACATCTCCAGCTTTTGGTGTTGTCAGTGTTGAACTTGAGCCATTCTAAAAAGTTTCTGTCAGTAGTACGTTGTTACTTTAATTAGCAGTCCCTTGATGATGTATGCTGATTGTCTTTATATACTTTAAGTTTCCATCTGGACATCTTTTGTGAAGTGTCTGCAGATCTTTTGACTTTCTATCAAGTTTTCAGTTTTTTATTGTGTGTTAAAAGTTCTTTGTGTGTTTTATATAGCAATTCTTTATCAGATATATGTTTTGCAAATATGTTCTCTTAGTCTGTAGCTTCTCTCTCTTAAAACTGATGTATGAGAAAAGCTTTAAATTTTAGTGAAACCTAGTTTATCACTTCTTTCATGGCTTCTGCCTCTAGTGTGTCTAAAGAGTCATCACCAAATTCAAATTCACCTAAGCTTGCTTTATATGATCCTTAGGAATTTTGTGGTCTCTTGTTTTAAATTTAGGCCTCTGATCCACCTTGAGTTACCCTTTGTGAAGGATGAGAGGACTGTGTTTGAATTTTCCTTCCTTTTTCGTGCC